>JAVIXY010000085.1:0-156108 GCA_033030565.1 Fusarium nematophilum
AGTAAAGATATAAATATTAAAAGTAATTTAACTTAAGGTATCTTATTATAGGTATTAACCCCACTAAAAATAAGCTACCTATAGTTACCTAAGAAAAACTATAGCTAGCCTATGGGCCCTATGGGCTGGGTATTTCATGCCCTAGGCTGTGGTAATTCCAGTCCAATTCCGCCTTGCGATTCAGCCTCGAACACAGCCCGGTAAAATAATGTGTGGCGTATTGTAATTTGCCATGCAACCTGCGCTTTTGGTTGGGTAATCATGTGCCCAAGCCACCTTCAGGCGTCAATTCCCAGTCACACTTCAGCAAAACTCGCATCCTCATCATCTTTTCTTACTCCAGCACATCGTCCTCTTCAACTCCTGGGCACACGACCGGCTTGATGCTGAACAGAAACAATGGAGGTCGCGGCCAGCATCATTGCAATCATTCAAATCACCGAACGGGTCGCAAGCGCCTGCAAGTCGTACATCGAAGCCTTTCAAGACTACCCGAAGGATCTGCGATTGATCTACGTCGAGACAACCTCTCTCAAGGCTGTTTTTGAAGGCCTGAGTTTCTTCGATCCGAATGAGCCGGAGGACTCCGCTGCGCTGCGAGCCCTGAAACATCAGGATGGCCCGATCGAGGGATGTAGGAAGGCTATGGAAGAGCTGAACAAGATGCTGCCTCGTGCCTTGCCTCAGGCTGCAACCCGAAAGTCAAAGAAGCAAAAGCTGGGATCTTCGTTGACTGCCCTAGCATGGCCATTCAAGTGCGAAAGAGCCCGAAAGTTGCTTGATGAGATCCTTGTCCATAAGTCGACCATCAACATGGCGTTGACTGGGCAGATTCTGTGAGTGCTCGATACCTGTTGGCGCCCAGCAAGCTTGAGGAGCACAATGTTAATGGCTCGATCTAGTCACGATGCGAGGGTGATAAAAGGTGGTATCAATCAGGCCAACCAAGCCTTGACAGGTATGGATCCCCCTGACAAAGGCTGACCTCGGAACTGACGTGCCAGAAGACAACGAGAGACGCGACGTTTGTAACTGGTTTGAGATAGTCAACCCTTCCTCGAACCACAATTCTGCAGCACGCCTCTTTGTTGAGGGTACGGCCGATTGGGTTTCCCGTGCTCAACCCTGGATCGATTGGACAAATCGACGAACACGCGCTCTCTGGATACATGGCATCCCTGGCGCGGGAAAGACGATTCTGGCAGCACACCTCATTGGGAAAGTTCTCACGATGTGTGCGCAGACCAAGAACAGAAAAGTCAGCTGTGTCTACTTCTACTGCTATCACGGCCACAACAGAGACGAAACTGCTCCGTTCTTGCGATGGCTGTTGGGGCAGTTGTTTCGAAGATCAGAAAAGGTTCCGGAACGAGCGTTCGATGTCTTCACACAAAACGAGGAACCTGACGTACACCTCCTCAAATCCATCCTGGTGGAGTCATTGCTGCACTTCGAGACGGTGTGGGTCATGGTTGACGCGCTTGACGAGAGTCGCGATCGGGAGAATTTACTCGGCCTCCTGCGAGAACTCATCCAAGACAGTAGATTCCGGAAGGTACAACTCTTTGCAACAAGCCGGCAGTACTTCGACATCGAGCAAGCAATGCTTGCAATCGCCGAGCCTCTATCCCTCTCAAACCCTTGGGTAGAGGCAGACATCAAAACCTACGTCGCCGCCAAGATCAAAGAGAACCGAGAGTTTTGCCGTTGGCCAGTTGAACTACGGGAAGAAGTCGAAGCAGCCCTGTCTAAGGGCGCAAAGGGCATGTTTCGGTGGGCTGTCTGCCAGTTGGATATTCTTCGACGCTTAAAGACCACGGATGAGATTAGGAAAGCGATCACCGACCTTCCAGAAACCCTGGATGAGACATATGAGAGAATCTTCTCGTATATCGATGAGTACGACAGGGACTTGGTCCGGCATACCCTACAATGGCTCCATTTTCACACTGAGCTCTGGGACACGGATGTCGAGGTCAGCCTAACTAGCGGGGTGTTGGTATCTGCCTACCTGATGGGTAGACAAGAATGTACCCCCAAGAACTCCACCTTGGTCGATATCGAGTTGTTGAAGGAGAGCTGCGGATGCCTGATCACCTGGAACCGCTACTACGACGTTGACGACGGCGATGACAGCGACTACGATTCTGGAAACGAGTGTGCGACCTTGGCACATTACACTGTTCGAGAATTTCTGGAATCAGATCGAGCCACAGGGTGTTCTTCATTTTTCCGATTACAGCCCGGCGTGCCGGCTCAAGACGTTGTCAGTTCTGTCTTTAGCCGTGCGATGAACACCAAGCTATATCAAGTTCCGGATACCATCCACGTAACGACGGACTTGGACGATTACTGCTCGGCCTCGGCATTGAGATCACTGTGGTCATTCGAGAAAGTCATCGAACCGTCTCTCGCATATAAATTCCTCGACCCCGCGTCGTCTCGTTTTCCAAGACTCGAGTTGAACGATCCGGATAACTTTATTTGGGTTGATTCTTATCTTCGCCCATACGACATTTTCTGGGAGACCCTTGTTGCAGATAACCCAGCTGTTAACCTAAGCTTGCAACTCTTGGAAGCGGGTTGCTACAGGCAGTGGAAGGCACATCTCCATGAACATGGCATAAAGAATGTGTTGCAATCCACTTTTTCAGTGATGGTTAGTGGTCGAAGGGTGCCTCCCTCGTACAACCCCGATGCGGCGCCTCGAGAATTTCGAGGAACAGCCTTGGAGTACATTGCAGCCTGTTTACGTTTGTATAGTCTTAACCGAGAAGTTTTGGCATTCATTTTAGATGAGCTCCCTCATGTTCGCATTGACCGTCTGGCCCCATACTGCGTCTTAAATGTTGACGCTGATACTCTGAGCGAGTTGCTCCACGCAGGGGCCTGTCCAGACCCAGCAGGATTCCGGCTTACCTCATTGCAAATGGCATGTGCCATCAGAGACCCACATAAAGTTCGGGTGCTGTTGGAAGCCGGCGCGGATCCCAACCGGACTGGAGACAGGGATGGAATGAAGTGGGACAAGACATCTGTACTGGGAGACCTTGACGAGATTCACGGGTTAAGCCCCTTGCGAATCGCGAGAACTAACCCATTGGGCCTCAAAGGGTATTCCACGTCAATGCTCGATCAGTTGTTACTGGGATATCAGGGGCGGGATTTTGCAAGTATGTCTGACCCATCCTTTTGAAGACACGACCAGCCAGGCCTGGGTAAAGCTAATTTGATCCAACAGTCACCGAATAATGAGCCTAACCTATCGGCCATGAGGATAGACCTGGACTCTGGGGGCACTGGCATGGACGTACATAATAGAAGACGCAGGTTAGAGTTTGCGAATTGTTCGATGATAATCTCATTCATGATACCCCGTGCTCTCCTCAAGTGTTGGTTCTCACGCATCCACCTTGCACGTGCCAACTGCATCCTTGCCCCTCGCCGTTGGTTGGGTACCGGCTGAATGGTAGAGCGTTATGGCGCTCCTGTTTCCCTCCCAAGAGTCCCAGCAGAGTGGATGAACCTAGCCAGCGAAAAAGACGACTATTTCAAGAGCTTGACACCTGCCTCGAGCTCATTTTCCAACATATTCTCCCCGTGGCCTTTGACTTGAGAGCTACTAGAAGCCAGGCTTGCGGAAGGCCGGATACTCCCCGCGGCCGCTAAGATACCCTGGATTGGCCCACATCAGGCCATCAGACTCCACAGATTCGCTCTCCGTCTTTAGCGAGGTGAGGGGAAGGGAACCCTTCTCTTCCATTGATTAAATCCCTCTCTTCCACCTCCCACTCACCCAAACTCTCTGCCCCTCCCCCGCCCGGACAGCCATCTCCGATCCCTCCCTGACAGCTCAAAACAGTGTTTCCCAGCCCGTAAAAAACGTAACCATGTCCAGCGCTCCTGCTGAACCAAAGTCTCCCGAGGCCGCTCCGGCGACGGAGGCCCCGGCGACTGCCCCGGAGACCACAGCGACAACTGCCGCCCCCGAGACGGCGCTCGCCGAAACAGCTCCTGCCGAGACAACCGCTGCGGCCCGATCCAGCCCGGCTCCCATTAGCCAGCCGGCCCCTCAACCTGAGCTTGTTCCCGGTCCGGATCCACAGGTTAGGGTTCTTGATTTCGATGGTGAGGGCATTTCGGCTGATGACCTCTAGGATGATGATGATGGCGACTCTGCCCTCGGTGATGATGCGTGAGGATCCCTAATCGCAACTGCATATGGAACACCACTGACAAAGAAACCATAGCGGGAGCTCTACGGCGTCCATCTCATCCAGCATCCTCGAGTATCGCCGCTTCAAGGGCCGCACTTATCACAGCGACCGCCATCCCACCGAGTATTTCACTCCTAATGACGAGCAGCAATCCGAGTCGATTGACATCAAGTGAGTGTTTCGCAGTGGTTGCACATGTGTCTCCTCAACCCCGCTTCTTGCTCACGGGCCTCTTTGTCCAGCCATCACTCGTTGACGCTGCTGCTCGGCGGCAAGCTTTTCCTTGCGCCCATCAGCCCGAATGTCCAGGTAAGTTGAAAGAAAAGTTGTCGCGGTGACTGATTCTGATACGAGGATGTAAATAGAAAGTCCTCGATGTCGGCACTGGAACAGGTAAGATGTGCTTCATCCTCCAGTCACGTTACACTCACTAACCCCACGCAGGTATCTGGGCGATGTATGAACCCTCCTCATCTCTTTCGGCACACAACTCACGCCTCCAAGTGACTTTGCAGACCAATATCCCAACGCCGAGGTCATTGGCTCCGACCTCTCCCCCATCCAGCCGACCTGGGTGCCCCCTAACGTGAAGTTCGAGATCGACGACGCCACCCTCACCTGGTCGTACAAGGACGACACCTTCGACTTCATCCACATCCGCTACCTGTTTGGCGCCATCCGCGACTGGGCTGGCCTCTTCAAGGAGGCCTATCGCTGCTGCGCCCCCGGCGGGTGGATCCAGACCGCCGAGGCCGACGTCCGGATCCGGAGTGACGACGGGACCACCGACTTGGAGCCCGTGCTAAAGACGTGGGCGCAGCTGTACCAGGACGGCGGCGACGCGCTCGGCAGCCCGTTCTACGTCCAGCAGAACGATCTGCAGGAGAAGGGCCTTAAAGCAGCTGGTTTTACTGACATTACCAGCGTCGACTACAAGGTTAGTGTCCCTAAGGAGGAACATACCGGACGGCGCTGATTTGTGCTCTTAGTTCCCTGTTGGTGGCTGGCCCAAGGACCCCAGAATGGCCGAGGTCGGCAACTTTGTCCAGGCTACTCTGGAGAACGACGCTGAAGGTGAGAATGGCGCCAGAGGTTTCTGATTTCATACTAACCCTGGCAGGCTACACACTCCTTCTCTGGCACAACGTCCTCAAGTGGCCCAAGGACGACTACCAGATATTCCTGATGAACTTCCGCAAGTACCTCAAAAACCGTAAGGTCCATGGATACATGACTGTTCGCTACGTCTACGCCCGAAAGCCCGAGACTGCGTAAATAGCTGGAAGGGATCTTTTCTAGGCAACAGCAGATCTACCGTATTGCTCTTCAAACGGGTGCTGCGTGCTTTACTTGATGATTTCTCATGATTCCACGGCTGGCATTTCTTTTGACTGTTTCGGTTGTTTGGAATCCCTAATATTGGTCTTGAGGCTGGTGAAGGGTTGCAAATGTGAATTTGAACAGACTAGCATTTCAGTACGCGATGATTGAAGACAGATAACGGATAGGATAAGACGAGGACCGTTGACTAGTGTAACCGCGTGTTAGGAAAGTATTGGAGTCCGAAGGCTCGTGAACTCAATAGAGTGAGCGTCGAGAAAGGAACATGATTCAGGGGGAAGCAGGTACTTACATCCGAAACTGCAGCCCTACACACAGTAAATGTAATGGGTCGGCCATTCCATTTGATTATCCAGCGCACATACTGCTCTAAGCTATACCTAAATATTAATGTAAACTCTTTATAATTCCTTAATAATTACTATAAAATAATATATAGCCTTACTTTAAATATAATAAGGAGCTTTATAGTATATTTTTTCTAGATTTATATCTAATTCTTTTACTTGATGACTATTTAGCAGTGGCATTTCAGTTTAGTATGGCATATAGAGGTACCCGTAGCGAAACAAACAGGGGTTGGATATAGATATTTGTGAGCATTAAATGCCAAACAATAAAAGAACAAGGAGATATATCTAAATGTACCATAACGGTGCATCTTATCTAAGATACATGTATATCCAATTTTGGCCCATCCAGAGCGATCCAACTAGCAGACAAAACACCCACTCCGACACGCACGTACTCGTTTGCCTTCCTAGCGGCCGGTCTGGATGCCACGATGAGAGAAAAATGCCGCGGCTCAGTCTTGTCTGCCAAGTCCTTCTGCTTCTCCCTCCCGACAACCACGCACTTCACTATGGAGGCTGAAGGTGGGGCTCCACAGTCATACACGATCCCCGACTCGCTCTTTGTCAAGTCGATACCATACGCTGCGGCCTGCAGCACGTTGCTAAAGGCCGAGTCACCAGTTGTCGAGGTCCAGTTGCTGGCAGAAGCCCAAGGAGACCTCAGGTCCTTGTTCCAGTGCACCTCACTGAACGGAGCGTCGACATAGTCAATAGCCCCGGTGTAAGCCATCCACGACCACGAGGGGACCTGGAATCTCTGTTCTGGCGGGAAGTCAATCCTTCTAAGAGCCGTGCTCGAGGCCCTCTTCCAGAGAAGTGTCCGTTCAAGGTAGAGCTCAAAGACGCCGTATCCGCCCTTCGTGTCGAAGGCTCGGATGAGCCGTTGCTCTAATCCGGCGATGGCGAGCGGTCGATCGTATGCGTTCGTGAGCTGGAGCGTCGAGTATTGCTTGTACAGAGATTCGAAGAGCCGGATCCTGCCGCCCTTGCTGGAGTTGGTGGCAACGGTTGGGAAGTTGGGGTCTCCGAGGAGCTCTTCCTTGTTGCTGGGTGATTCGATTAGTTGGGAGTAATAACCTGGAGCTATCAAGCCTACTTTTTCATCTTGGTCAATGTCTCGCACCGGACTCCCTCTCCGCATTCCCAGTATGTCTGCACGCCGCCAAAGTATATGGTTCGTCGCGCAAGTGCTCTTTCTTGCAGCACCCAGCCTCTCTTGTTCAACTCGCCCTCTACAATATCGTGCTGAAAGTCATCAATCGCTTCACAGGCGTAGGCTGGTTCCCGCGAGCTCCCCGGGAGCGTTACAAATTCCCTGCTGGGCCGGCTCCCCAAGAATCCCTCGGACGTCCCCGTTGCACGACTGGCTGCAATGACGCAGTACGCCAGTCGGAAAACCGTCTCCATGTGCTTGGCCTCGATCTCAAAGTCGCAAAGCTCTCCCTCCTGGATGATGCACATGGAGTCGATCCAGAGATACCGCATTCCGAGCTTGCGAGTGACCTCGATGGCGTCTCGGAACATGCTGGGAAGCGCATCGATCAGCATCCCCTTCCGGCGGTCTGCGATGTTATCAGACGTTGTCATGAAATCTTGATGCCTGTGGATGATTTTGTCTCCCCAGCGATGGGAGAGCGCAATGTATTGGAACATATGGGGCGTTTGCCTGTCTGCTGGCCCGATTTCATGAACGCGGATCGTGCTCTGCCCGATCTCAATCAGTCGAGTCGGAAGCCGGGCTGGTCCGAGGGAGTCGTCAGGCTTGCATCCGTGGTGGTTCTTGTCACAATCCTTGATCCAGCCGCGAATAAGGGCGAAGTAAGCTGGGTTGTCGGTCTCGAAAAGAGTAGGTGATCCAACTCGGACGTCTTGCAGCCCTGTGGCTTGGCCTGAGTCAGAGTCAGGTTCTCTGTTAGCGTCAGGATGCGATAATATGTTCGCCACTTACTCGGCCATCTGCAAAGGGACAAGATTGGCAATCCAGCGCTGGAAGAGCCGTCGGTGAGCTGCAATTCGGAGCCGACTCTACGAATGATTACTTCTATATCCGTCGCGGCAGAGTCGCCAATGTGGTAACGCTCCACGCTAGTGAGAATAAGTCTGCAGAAATCGCATTCCTTCTTCAACCGGGACAAGTGGCCTCTGAGAAGGAATGAGCCCTGCGAGATGTCTAGGTGGCTGCATCGTTGGCAAAGCTTTGAGCTGCGGGTTGGGAAGAGACTTGAAAATTCTATCCCGGGGGATTGAATCAAGCTCCGGATGAAGTCCCCGTCGTCCAAGACTTTCCAGAAACTGTTGAACTGCGATTCCTTAGCACGTCTGCCTCAGCTCCAAGAGAAAACTACATACCGGCTTTCGGTCGTTTGACGTGGTCAGCATATCCATCAATGCACAGATAACTTTTGCTAGGGAATCATGCGTACAAGCTAGAAGATCTAACATCAGATCGAGTTAGTCCGGGGAAGACACTTCACTCACGTGCTAGATGGAGATATTAATCTTCTATCAGGGCGTGAGTGACAAGCCAGGGCTTACTCTCTGCGATGTGGTCAGATGCTCGATCAGTCGTAACTCCCTTGATGAAAGGACTCAACGCACGTACTATCAGATCAGCGAATTGCTAAAGGACGGTTCAACCAAGGTTCGAAAACTCACAGTCTGTTGCAGTAAAGCGCACGGTGACGGTTCAGCTCTCATATTTGCAGAAGTCTGATCGGGTTCAAGTGACTTACATTCTACAGAATGCAAGCCTGGTTATAAGCAAGCCTCGTGAGTCGGAAACTTGGGACGGTAGCTTGCCTGTTGCATGGGACGTGAAGATAGCATCGCGCTTGGTAACTCCCTTGGATTCCGATGCCCTGATGTGGCGAGATACTTGTCATCGTCAGCGCGGTCTGTGATTTCTGACATTTCAAAGTGAAGATCCGCAGCACTACATCGAACCGGTCCATTGGATCTACCAGGTTGTTTGCCAAGCTCGACCACAAGGAGTTTGTCCCGGACCAGCCGAAGAAGATCGCCGATCAGGGTCTCGTGCCCCTCCTCAGCCTGTCGTCCTCGGCGAGAATGTGATCGATCCATTTTCCCACGAGGTTGTTGACCTGGGGGCGGCTGTCGCAGACGGTGAAGAATAAGCTATTGGGGGCTGAGCATTGGGGTTCCTTTCCGTTTCCCCAGAACTTATCGAGTCCAGCTTTACCGTATAGCAGCCAGACAACGGATTCGAAGATGATGCACCCCATGGACCAGATATCGAACCGCCGTGATCTCTTCTGGGTCAAGTCGCGGGCCATCTCGGGAGCGAGATACTGTCGTGTTGCACTCGTAGTCTTGGTTATCGCCGGCCGTACATCTGTGCCTTCAAAGTGGATTTTTGCCAGTCCCAAATCAGCAATCTTGAGGACCCCGAGCCAGTCGGATTCCGTCCTTGGGAATATGAGAATGTTTGCGGGTTTCAAATCGCCGTGGCGTACGTGACGGCCGCCCTTGCCAGGCTGGAAATTAGGAAGACGAAGCGAATTCCCCCCACCGCCGAGGGTTTCTGGCCGGGACTCGTGCATCGTCTGGGTCTTGTCGTCCCTGTGCAACTCTTCAAGGGCTTCGCACAGACCAGTCATCTGCTGTAAATACTGACGGATCTGGTTCCGAGTTGGGCTCTCTACCCCATTGTCTCGCCAAAAGTCAACGAGGTTACCGCCTTGGGCCCACTCGAGCACTATGTAGTATTTGTTCCCCATGCCTTGGCTCCTGCTAAAGGCTCCAATAATGCGGACTAGGTGGTCAGTCCTGAGCGATCGGATGGCGAAAAGTGCGTCTGCTTCCGTGGCCCATGCTTGCTGGACGTCGTAGTCGGCGTCTGCGGGGACGCTAGACATCTCCTTGAGAGCAGCCGAGATATCCTCGCCGTGTGTGTCAGTGTGCTGACGAGAGTTCTGGTCAGTACTTGTGACTTTTCTACTGAAGAGAACGTTCAAAGTGGTATTTCACACCTCTGGCAGGATCCGCAGATCAAGATGGTCTCTGGGAATGGCAACCTGATACACGTTGCCAAAGGTGCCATGTTTGTCGGGGTCTTTCCACTCCGTGAACGGCAATACGCAGTCAGAATCGAGCTTCATCTTCAAATCGTCCTTGCCGAAGACATGGGCGATGAATTTCCACTGGGCACTGAGAAAACCGCTGACGTCACCCGATTCCCAGGCTTCGTGATGGAAAGCATCGAACGCCGCCCCATGAGTACACCTGTGTGCCTTGAATTTGCCGCAAATGTCCCTGATATCCCGAGCTGGGAGGCTCTTATCACTGAATCCGGCTCTTCGAAAGCTGTCTAAGACGATTGCGATATCCTCACGGATGCTCGAGACATCCCAGCAGATGAGGAATATCCTCGGCGCTTCTCGACAGACAAAGTCGAGTAGATCGGGCGAGATGCTGGGCAGTAGACCAGCAACCCTGTCGCTGGTCACAAGGCAACGAATGGCACTCGAGGGCAAGAAACTGCCGTGGTTCAGAACGCTTTTTTTGAGCTTAACCTCGAAGGCATTGTTGAAGTCCTTCTTGGCCCGTTTGGTCGTCATTGTTTTCGGAAGCACAGTTCCGCACAAGAAATTGAGCATTATCTGAACAACAACCAGGTCTCGGGAATACGGAGAGAGAGAGCCCGATACTAGAATGAGGGCGCGTCGCGGAAATTCACTTGTCGGACCTGGCGAGGAAAAAATGGCGGCTCTTACTCGCCGTTTTAAAAATGTCACGCCACTCCGGGCTGGTTCCGTTGCTACTTTATCGCCCAATCATCCTTGAAAGCAACTAGCGTCTTGGGGAGCCGGTGAGAAATGTGCAGAGGGTAAGGGGCGCATGACCGGTCACTGCCAGTTCTGCCTATCCGAGCCGACCCTCCACTCCCAGATCTGGTCGTCATCATAGGCTGCAGCTCGATGCGGACCGGCGACTTGAAGCCAGCCAAAAGCCACACGGCTTGGCACATTTTTGCAGCCCAAAAAGTGACACTGAACATCCGCCAAAATCACCATGGGCTCCCTCTTGCGGACTGGTTCGCATGCGGCTCTAAGGCCGAAAGGCCACGGTGCGGCTTAAAAGGAGTCCGCAAACAGGGAGTGTATGCTCGTTCATACATCGACCGACATCTGCCCACTTTTTACGAACCCTTACTGTTAGCGAATCATTTTTCCTCCCTTTGCCATATATTGCGTTCACTTGGTTGCTCATGGACACTGGAGCCTCTCGCCTGTGCGACCGACTCGACCATGAGTCAATGACCTGCGCTCTGGGTACATCAAACCTCAAGTTTGTTCCTGAAAACTCTCTGCGGGGCTTGATCACTGCACCACGTATCAAAGAGGAGCTGAGGATCGAGCTTCGATGGCGTTTTCTGTGGAACCGTCAACAATTCGCAGAGAAACTTCACGGCTCATCGCCAAAGGTCTTTGCAGTCTTGGCAATGACAAGGTTGATCGGATGCGCCAGGGACTTGCAACGGGAGGGACTTTGTGATGCGCATCTGCCACTGTCTCGCATAGGCCCTGGGCAAGATATCTTGGTATCGGCTTCGGGCGAGCAGTTCAACACGTTTGACCACCATGCGGGCAGCGCCCGGTTATTCTTAGAGAAGCAGTGGCAGGTCCTGGCTCCCGTGTTAGATGCGTCCGGGAGCCATATCGATCTTGATGATCACTGCGCCCTGCCGATTGTGGAAGTCGAGTCGGAGGGCACGAGAGGCGGCGCGAGCTCGGTTTGCAAGGGAACCGTCCATGAAGCTCATTTCAATGGCTTCGAGGTGCGTACTCATTGTATTATCACAGTGATTTAAACTAAATCTTGCTTCGACTTCACAGGTAAGAGAGAAGGATGACTTTGAAATTGCGATTAAGGAGCTGGAACCGACCGAGGAACAAAGGGCGAGCGAAGTATTCAGGAAGGAGAGAGAGAACCTGGACGAGATCAGGAGCCTTCCGTCGCATCAGCACCTGATCCAAGCCATTGCCACATGCCAGGTGCACAACAAATACTACATCCTCTTCCCTTGGGCTGGCGGAGGTGATCTAAACGAGTTCTGGAAGCGCCACACGAACGGATCAAGACCAGGCGATGCTGCCCTGGTCCTCTGGTCCTTGAAACAGATGGAGGGTCTTGTCGATGCTCTCCGGCTCATGCATAGCATTAATCATCGCCACGGAGACCTAAAGCCCGGCAATATACTGCACTTTCCCACAGGCAACCCATTCTGCCGCCAACCCGGAGCCGAAGGGACACTAGTGATTGCAGACTATGGTGTCTCGAAAAGACACGAGCAAGCGACCCAGATGCGACTCCGCGGAACAAGCACGAGGGCCACAACACGCTGTTACGAAGCCCCCGAAGCTGACGGGAGCCAAAACGACCCAAGATCACGCAGATATGACCTCTGGTCTGTGGGCTGCATCATGCTTGAGTTTGTAGCCTGGCTCTTGTACGGCTACGACGCGGTCATGGGCTTTCAGAGCCAGAGAATAGCAAGGGGGAGGCTGCCCAGAGACTACGCATCCTTTTATGTGACGGAAGATGACGAGGAGCATAGCCGCCAAAAGCTGAATGAGGCTGTGGAGGATGCAGTGGCGGCAATGCTGGAGGATCCAAGATGCACAGGCAGTACTGCTCTCGGCGATCTTGTTGCCCTTATTCCCAAGTGCCTTCTGTTGATTGACGCAGCCGGGCGGGATACAGCTGAAGAGCTGCATGGGAAACTTGGGAAGATTGTCTCCAAGGCTGAAAGGGAGCGCTCGTACTTGTTTAGGGAGGTGAGCCCACAGCCGGATACGCCTGGTGTTTTTGTGCTTGATGGGAAAATGGAGGAGAAGAAATTACGGACCGTTGATGATATGCAGCCCTAGGAGGGCGGGAGGAGGTTAACATATCGTTGCGAAAGTTGACATTTCTGATATTTGAGCCATCATGTCTCTCGTGGTTACTGGTTAACTCGATCACTTGGGTGGCCAGACACCCTTCTTTTGGTCGGGTTAGCATCTCCGGCTTGGTCAAGGCGATTCATGAAAGTGCAATCAACCCCCGCTCCAAGGCGGCCGCGTATATCACATTGCAACACTCCTACACCAAATAGGACATCCGAGAGCGGGATTCACCGGTCCGGCGTTGGCGCAATCAGGCTGAGGCCCCCTCCAACTCGTCTGGGAGCCTGGCCCAGAAACCCTTGTCAGCGTCGCATTCAGCTTGAGCAGGCTCTGAGAAAGAGTCTGGGCAAAGCCGCTGAGGCAAGGCAGAGTGATCCTGTTGCTTCCCAACAGCGTTGCCCGGATGAAGCAGGCTGGCAAAGGTTCCGTTCCTGCGAGAATATGCGTCCGGTTGGCTAAATGGGAGAATGATGTTAATTCAGGAATGCTATTGATGCACCTTCTGACAGCTCTGGCCCTTTTCCTCGTCGCGCAACCTGAGGATCGCTTGGTTTTGTCCAGAGGGTACGCGGCAGTGGAGGTTCGACCCATGTTGGCCAACCTTCTTGGTCGTATATATACTGCCGGCTTCCTTTTTGGTGACGCCATGCAGCGTATGCGAGTTGTCCCAACTCTCACTCGGATTGCCATTCTTGGCCCCATTTCTGACCAAGAAGCTAACCGACTGCCACTTCTGCAGATGGGGGGCCTCAAAATTGACTTGGCTGCATTGAGGGGCCGTGAAGGAAGCTGAGGCTGTATATGCTCAGCCTGATGACAATCACGTGCAGGATCCCGTGCTCCCCGTTCATGTTAACTAATAATAGTCACTTCCTACGGTGCCCGGGATCAGAGACGGCCGCTTACGCCGATGCCCCGCTTCCGAAATCTACTTAACGGCCATGCGCCTGGACAGTTTCGGAGTCGGGCCAGGTCTTCCCACCCCTTAAGCGCACACATTGGAGCGACCGGGGGTTAGTCCCGGCCGACCAGATGTCGCGTCGCGTTGCAGCATATCAGCATCTTCAAGTTGCCCGCAAGGGTTCCGGATCGATGCGGGCAACAGTTCTCCACAGATGCCGATCGGTTGGCGGCTGTGGTAACCCAAGTCTAGAATGAATATCCGCGCTTCATGAGTCTCGTAGACAACGAACAGCCAGATGGTGACATGAGCCGACGAGTGAAGCCGAAAACCAAACGCCTATTCCCCTATCGGGCTGAGCAGAGGCGGTGGCAGAGTTGCCTCCCTCTTTTCATAAGATCCCCAATTCGCGCTCAAGCTTGAAAGTACGCGGGGAAGTTTCAGGTGCTTCAATGCAGGAGTTCTTTCTCCCCCCTCGAAGATCGTTGTCTTCGGGTGGGATGAGACCCGACGTTACCTCGAGAGCTTTGTGAGTCATACGCCGAATTACTAATACAACCCGAGGTCATTACCAATTCATCCGATACTTTCTTTAATAATGACCCAGTACTCCAAGTGGTTATCCAGTGGTGCCTCATTGAACTGATATCCTCGGAAAGAGAGTATCCTTTTTTCCCTTCCCCTTTAATTCCTTTCTGGCTTTCACTCATCACATGACCGGGGTGGCATCATGCTTGCACAGGTCCACGTCGTCTCAAAGTATGACCACACAAACCATGCGACAGTTGACGTCGACTTACACCCTCCCAAATTGGCCGAGTCATCTGTCCGCATATGTACACGACTAATTGGTCTTACCAAGAACAATGTCACTTACGCCCAAGGCGGCGGAAGGCTTGGATGGTGGGATGCCTTTCCTGTTCCCTCAACTCTACCAGCCCCTTACAACAACTCGGACGATTGGTGCATTGTTCCGGCATGGGGCTATGCAGAGGTCATTGATTCGACCACTGATATTCCCAAAGGCTCGTTCCTTTTCGGCTTCTGGCCGATATCAGCCTACCAGCACGACTTGAATCTCGAGTCATGGGAACCCAAGACGCCGGGTCATTATAGAGAGGTCAGCACTCATCGGCAGTCGATGATGAATCTCTACAACCGGTACATCTCTGTGGACAGCCTCCCTCCCGGAGACATTGCTGGTTGGGTGGCAGCTATGTTTGCCGCGTGCGGTTCAGGTTATCTACTGAGCAGGTTTTCATTTCCCCTGGACCTTGAGCATTCCGCCCCGATTCATCCGTTTGGAAGCGGGACTTGGACCAAGTACGACGCAGATCTGACGTCTACCGTAATCGTTGGACTCGCTGGCTCAAGCAAGACTGGAAGGTCATTTTCCTGGAACCTAAGGCAGCGCCAAGGACAGGGAAATCTTCCCCTTGGCTACTTGAACGCCTCCTCACGCGCACTGGCTGATTCCGAAAACAATGCGGTTTTCCTGACCAAAGCCGTTGACTATGGGGGTTTAGGAGAACAAGAGACCAATGATTGGATCGGCGATATGAACCCCCGTCGTGTTCTTATCGTCGACTTTGGTGCCAGAGAAGGAGTCCTCCGGACTTTCCTTTCATCTGTTTCGGCCGCACTTCCAAGGTCGGTTGGGTTTACCCTGATAGCTGTTGGGACAAGACGTGAAGTGATGGCAGACCCAACCCTGCCGGCTCTCATGATGAAGGGCCAGAAACTGGAAAGAGTTCAGTGTAACCACAGTGTGCTCCAAGATTGTGCGATGGAGGCAGTGGGTACAACGTCAGTCTATGATGAGTGGAACTTGGCGTTTCAGCAGTGGTTGAGTGATGAGGGAGAGAATACCATGAAGCTGGTTCACGGGAGCGGCATCAAGACGCAAACCGGTGGTCTCGATATCGACAAGGCCTGGGGTGATTTATGTGCAGGCAGCGTTTCCCCCCAAGAAGCGAGGATTTTTAGCTTTAATTAAGCAAGTGTGTGAAGAAGTTGTGATCGGACCTTGGCTGGGTTGTCTTGTTTGGTGTCTTAACCTTCTGTCGAGCGAAGAGTGAAAACGGGGAGGCCGTTGCGTCCCCTTCCCTTAGAGCACTTGCCAAGGGTTGTCTCTGTCTTGACATGGCTGTGTGAACTTGCGGACGAGTTCTTCAAGGTCGAAGGTTGAACTCTTCACACTACCAAGTAGCTTTCTCACTTTTCGGCCTTGGATTGACGCCCAGGCCTTCAAACCCAGCTCCGCCCAGACCGCGACATCTGGGAACGAAGTCCCCCGGAACGAAAGTACCTTTTCTTTATAAGATTATAAGTAGCTTTTTATTCTTTATAACTAAAGTCTTTATATTAAGATTTACATAATTACTTTTATGATATCCACCGTCTCTATCGACATGGCCAAAGTGAGCAACGAGACCGTCGGCAACGAAGGACGTTAAAGTGATCGACTCAAAAAGTGCCTGTAACATTGATCTATTGTATCATGCCTGCTTCCCATCTCTGTCTCCTGTATAGCCCTGGTATGCGTGTCGCCAAGTGCCTTCGCGCAGATATCCATGCCACATCCGTCACTTTCTACCTGTGAGTCAGAAACAAGACACAGACTGACATGGTTTGATGCCTGTACATACCTCATAGCCCTCACACTTTGTCCCCTTTGAGCCAGTCCCAGGTTCGCAGTACCCCGAATTGGGTCTGCTTCTGCGTCAGTGCCGACGGTCTTGCGAGCAAATCAGCAAACTTGACTTACTGCCAATTTGAAGCGAGCTCCACTCCACACATGGTCTTCTCCCATTCCTCACGCGAAGGACTCAAGGCGATTGGGGACTCGAACCAAGGCCTGCCAGCACTGCATCTCCTCGCAGGCTACTCGAAGAGATTGACTTTGCTCGGTCGATTTACCAGATGACAGTGCAATCACGGAACAGCTGTGACTTTCGGCCTGTCAGATGTTAGTCAATGGGTCCGGAGGTGAGAGAGTCTGTCCTTGCCAGTGCTGATAAAGGCTTATCCAAGGTTCCCGCCTTGTTTACCTCCGAGTGTGATCGTTGCCCTGTCAAGTTAGTGGTATGACACTCAACCAAGGTAAGTATAAAGCACGATGCTCATCGTCAATGGGCCAGGCCCAGCCCTGGTTCGTATTATTGTCTCTGCCAGTGTTAGAGATCTCGTGATCCGAACAAGTCATGGCCTGAAATAAAAACTCACTTCTTCCTCTCTATCTATTTGTACTGTCAATGCCATTTTGGTTAGTATTTGAGTGCATCACGGCGGGGCCTGTTTGACTTACTTGGTTCATCATGGTGCTAAATGACTGTCAGTCCTGCATTCCAGCGTCAAATGTGGCACCAGTTCTGACAGGGAGTTGCAATCTCACTAGAGACTGTGTCAGTACTCGGTACGCAGAATCTCGAAGTAGGTCCATGCCTGACCTGCTTCTCACTACTGGCAGGTTAGAAACAACGAGGGTTTTGAGCGTTGATGAGCGGGTCACTTGCATCTTGTTGGCCTTTTTCTCGGTGGCCTTGGCGGCCTTGGTCTTCTACAAAAGTTTAGACCACATGCTTTCAAAGATTAGGACATTTCTTACCTCGGCGGCGTCGGCCTCAGCCTAAAAATTTGAATGTCATCATCCTAAACTGACAAAGTCGTGGAGAAGCACATACCAGCGCGGCCTGCCACATGGCCTTTCAATGTGTGATCAGATGCAGGTGGTGCGTAGGGCTTGTCATTGCAACTAAGAGATCAGAATACCTATGGAAAGCCCTGCCATGCCGTGCACTTGTTTGTGATGCGATACGTCGCATTTATCAATCTCAAATCAACAGGATTCGCGCTCCCATGTGCTCCATCGTCGTCCGCCAGCACCAAATCAGTTCCGGTTTGCACCGCCGTAGCTTCCAACACTCCTCCATAACAATGAGACCCTTCCAAGTGAATCCCAGCACATGCCCTGCCTCTTCTACACGCCGAACCATTGCGCGAAAAGCTGGATGATGAGCTTCGCCTGCCATGCACCCCGCCACTGTGAACGGCCAGCACACTCGGATGAACAGCCGAGGGGGCAGTGCCTCGAGCAGCTCAAGACAATTGGTCACGCTCTCGTGCATTGCCAGATGACTTCCGACAGATTCTTGGGTAGTCACCGTCTGCAAGTAGACCAGAGCTGCATGCGCATGGAGAAGCGTCACCCAACTGCTGTCCTCCTCCGCGCCCCCAGCTGAGCGTGAGAAACAAGAGGCTACCTCTTTCACCAAGTCTTTGATCCTAGTAGCGATAGCGTTTGCCCTTTCGGCTGGTTCCAACTCCTGTCCCTTTCTTAGAGAAGCAGCAAATATGCTAACTTCCTTGATGGCCATCATGACCGAGTTGCGACAGCCCATGATGCTTGCCGTGTCGATGAGATCTCTCTGGAGGAGAGGGACGTAGTCAAAGGCCCTCGGCTTACTGTATGCCATCCCATGTGCGGCCTCTGCTAAGATGTCGGCCCAGACATAGGTCGTGACGAAGAACTCCAGCGCTGGGGTCTCGAATGAGGACGCCGGGTTCGCAAGAAGCTGTCCTATGGAGCCGATGCCACCACCGTCAGATACTGCTATCTGTGTCTCAATCAAGTCCAAGACAGTCCCAGCAGCATTCTGGTGTACCTCCCACGCGCCTTCAGTCTCTCCAAAGATCTCCAGGCTTGTGAGTAACAGAATGACGGCGACAGCATGGATTGCCTTTCGGAGGAACGACTTGTTCAGTTTTTGCTGCTGCATCTCGGAAATGTAAGCTTGCAGTCCTCGCAGCGCGAGCAGCCGTGATGTTTGAACTTCAGGTGTGACGTCGCAGTGGCCGTTTGTGTAGCCAGTTTTCAGGCCCGACTCGAATGAGATGCGCATGCCACAGGTTACATGATACATGGGCTCTGAGGCGACAATCGTATCAAAGAGCCATCTGCGACCAGGCTGCCGGGAGAGGTCGAAGAAACCCCACTGCAGTGGGAAGATGACGTCGAGAAATGTTTGTATGTATTGATAATTTGAGGAGTAGTCGCAGTCTCGCAGCGTCTGTGTGCAGTTGGACCACGTGCGGTCAAGTCCAGCGCTCAAGGTCAAGGGGAGCTCTTCCGTTGACCGACCAAGTTCATTCAGATCTTGGACAAGGACGCCTGCTGACCAGGGGACTTGGCGAAGCTTTCCCTGTCTACGGCGGCCATAAGCTCTCTCGGCACCATTCCGAATGGCTCTGGCTTCGTCCGAGTCTAGAACCTGCTGCCAATTCTCCTTGCCGAGCATCCAGGCAGGTTTCTGACCATACCCGTAGCAGTGCAGGTTACGAGACACACAGTTCGAGCAAGATGGTGTGTTTTCGTCACATTTCTTGCGTCGCAGGCGGCATGTCCAACAGCCAGTCTTTGTCCTCGAGCCAGACATGAGCGAAGTGATGCGGCACACTGTGACTGACGAGCCTGATCGTGAGTGATGATAAGGCATAATGAGGGGTAAGATAGCCGGACGTGATGCAAGTTCGCAATACATGAGCAAGCGGCTACATCGGCAATAGTCCACTGCAGGTACTGTAGCAATCAGCGCTGCATGTAAGCGCATCTAGCCAGTCTGGGTCGACCGCGCTTAAACTAGGCGGCTGCTTGAGCCAGTTGCGCGTGCAGCAACAGTCCCGTTATATGCCAATTATTGGTGCCGATCAGCACAAAACCCGTTCTAGCCTGTCTTGTCCGACTGCGCTTAAGCTAAGCTGCTTTGGTCGGGTATACTTGTGATGCTATACGGCATGTAGATGTCTTTCTCCGTTTGAGACGGATAGAAGATGGGCAAGAGATCTATATAACAAAGCCGTTTCCTCTTTCTTCTCATCTCCTCCTCCCCATCCATATAGATTTTAATTCATACCAGCTTTTCTCAAGGCCTCACCCAATTCTCACCACCTCTCCAATCTCTTGCAAGATCTCCTTTAGCATGGCTAGTCTCGCAGCAAACCTCGGTCTGTCAGACCGCGAAGCCATTCCCGACGCCCTCTACCGCAGCATCGTCGGTCTTGACGCCAATGACCGAGACATCTTCCAGTCAGCCTGGCACAAGGATGCGGCCTTCATTTTTGACGGCAACCCCCCTATCCAAGGTCTTGACGCCATCCTGGACACCACCTTCAAGTTCATCGGCGCCGGGCTCGACACCACGCACCTGGTGAGCAACGTTCGAATCGACGTCAAGGATGGTGCAAACACAGCAACCCTGACGGCCCATGCTCTGGCTCAGCATTACCGCAAAGACGAAGGCCGGAACCCCACGGCGCCTCGGTTCTTGACGGGTAACATGTACTGGGTTGATCTGGCCAAGGATGAGAGCGACGGACTGTGGAAGATGACAAAGTTTGAGTTGAAGGTGATTTGGTGCGAGGGAGATGCGTCGATTGTGGCCGTGGGACAGTAGACTTGTGGATGACTGGCAACACTCATGAATTAACTGATAGCATGAATCCGAAGTGTGTCTCTGTATTGGTCTTGATAGCATCTCAACTACTTCTGAGAAACGCTCTATAGCAACTCATCAAGTCCCGGTTCTCAGATACATTGAAATACTTGTTCTACGCAGAGGTTATAAAGTTAAACTTAAAGATGATCCAGAGGTCCTTCTTAGTCGAGTCTTGCCCAGTCACCGGGCCCTCATTAACCCCTCCAGACCACGTTCTCAAAGTGTGAGTGATTTATATTTATCGCACTCCTAGGAGATAGCCTTCTAGAATCGGCGAGAGTCCCAACCAAGAAGTCCAATATGGCTTAGTGATATCGCATCACTCTCAAACACGTCCCAGTCGTGCCACGCAGCCTCTTTGATTTCGCAGACAAAATCAATCGACGTAAAATCCCTCGGGCCGAATTCTGCTTTCTCGGCATACTTCCAGCGATCTCGCCAGCTTGGCCGGTCGACGGTTTCCACCTCCACGAATCGCCCGTCTCTGGCGGAGAAAGCCATGTTTTTGTCCTCCTCGGATATATTCCGCAAGTTTTCTTCAATAACGGCACCATCCACCAATGTAAGGTTGTAATCGATGAACCAGAGGTTCGTTTCTCGATTGCGATCAAGCGACATTCGAATAAACCGCCACACGATCTCGGGTTGTCGATGGTCGGGAAAGCCATCTGCTGCCTGGATCCCCCGTTCTGGATCGTATTCCAACGCGATGTTCTGTAGACCATGGAATCCCCACCAACTGGATCCGATTTCGATTTGAGTGTTGAAATTCTCCCAGTTGATCGTATTCATGTTCACGGGTTGGAGAATAAAGAGGTCTTGGTGCGGCAGGACGGTGAAATAATGGGCATCCCCATCCTCGCCTGTGAAGTAGCCTGTTGCTGGCATATCCCGAGTCTTTTCCCTCGGCATGCATTGTCGCTCCCTGCGCTCCTGGTCGTTTCGCGGCAGAGGCTTCCACTTTTCACATTGAAAATTGCGCTCCATCACGAGCCTGGACTCCTTACAGGCAGTCCATAATCCTCCGTCGATGAGGTATGTTGAGGGATTGTTGTCCTTCCAGGAGATGCCGCGAGTGGGCATGCCGCACACCGGAGCAGCAAGACGGGCCTCTCGCAGCTCGTCGTGGCAAGAGGGGGAAAGAAATAGATCGATATTATTGTCAAGTGGTTCGTCTTTCTGGGGATTATAGAGTCTGAATATGTGTGCGCCCCGGTGAGCAGGCCGGAGAGCGAGGTTCCAAATCTGGTCCTTAAGCTCCCAGGGTAAGTCGATGAAGCGATGAAAGGTGTCGTGCATCTTGGATGGCTTGGAATAATGAAGAGAACAATGGTATTATTGGTTGGCCCAGGTGATCAGAATCTCGCGCTTGAACTCCCGGGTGTGGCAGAGGTGAGGAGAGGCCAAGAAAGCAGTTGAAGGGTCTCATTTCTCTGGGCCGCGGGCAGCTATCTATATTTCTCTTGGTCGCCCACTTCTGAGTCATACCGTGATGAACCTGGGGGCGCACAGAACCGTAATGCACATTTCAACACGTCGACCAGAACTCTGTCACTCCCCCGTCTGCCGGTCCAAGGCTTGACCATCACACAACCAACTCAAAGAAGTGGAGTCACGCAGATGTCAACAGAGGTCGCCATGCAGCTTTCATAGTAAGGATAATCCAGTTGGGGGAAACCGATCTTTAAGCATGTTCCCTGGTCTCAGCAGCAAGTCCGTACACAGTCAGTGACGAGGGCAGTTGATCCGTCGTACATAATACCGTACGCATAACAGACCGAATCACAAGCGAGGGCTCAATGCCACATAATCATGTCCCAATATCCTTTTTCACCATGTTACAGCTACTATATCTCGACCCTAGTCAAAAAGGCTCATCCAAAGGAATACACCCAGAGCGCTCCCAACAACAATTGTTGTTAAAATAGCTGCCCCAGCCCTATCAGCTGCTGTTATAGGCGGCGGTTCCGGCATATCATGCGAGTTGGTCCCGGCATTAGGATCACCCCGAGAAATACCTCCGCTCTTGTTCGTAGCCGGGGGGTCCGCATCGCCGATCAACAAGCTCGAGACAGCAGCCAACACGTTCATCGCCTCGCCAGCTCCGCTGGTATCATCGACAGATGGGTCCACGAACTTCCCTTCACTCCAATAGAAGCCACAGACCCGGCCGGAATCCCCCCCGGTACATTGCTTAACGGCGGCTTCGGCGGACTTGCGAAGAACGGGTAGGATCGTCTCCCTCGTGTGGAGGACGATTTGCGTGACGACGGATAACCAACGGTGGACGTAGCCTTTGAAGGACAACATATCGGTTGAACATGCTCCTTTTCGACCCTCGCATGGAACTTCATATGCGATGTCTTTCGGGAAGAACGTCTTTAACAGGGAGCCGAGAAGCTTGTCAACCCGATCGCCCCAGACGTCTGACCCATTGGTCTGCGATAATGTCAGCTGTGTTCCGCCTCAAAATCCATCAAATCTTACATAGTTGTACATGAAGGCTGACCCTTGCAGCATAATGGCGGCGTTGTACGAAAAGGTAAGCTTGTTGATGTCGGTGCAGTTGTACTCCACGTGTCCGCCATCATAGACCAGCCATGATTCGGGATCGATATATCCAACCCCCCACAGCCAATCCCAGGTTTCTTCGGCGAACTTGGCATAGGTATCGTTTCCGGTATAGCGGGCTAACCGGGCACCGAGGTTGAAGAAGCATCCATTCGCAATGGCTACCGTCGACAATTAGTACCCCATGCGAAGTGGACCAAAGAGCCAGAAGACCAACTGTTCTTGTAGTTATACCCGGCATTCGAGAACGGAATCTGCCATCGAAGACCACCGTTGCATTCGTCGTCGTGTCGTTGCGGGTGAGCTTGGGTTACCCAGACGGCCTGAGCGAGAGCAAGCCACTGAGGTCTATCCTCAGGCGGATTCGGGAACTTATTCTCAGCGGCAAGCATAGCGGACATTCCCCAGAAGCCTTGATCATCGTTGCCTAATGACGCGGTGTGGTTGGCGGGCATATAGTCGTAGCCGCTGCCTGTCTGATGGAGCATGCCCTCCATGATAACGTGGTTGTAGCTTTCATCGCCAGTGAGGTGCCAATAGTCTACAACAGGTCAACCAGCAGTACAGCGCCATAGTCAATGATCAACGTACCGATGTAGGTCCCCATCATTGCTCCTCCTTCCCACCAGTAATAATCGCCCTTGTGTTCTGTTGGTGGACCTGGTAGGATGCCAGGGATCATACCCGTCTGGTTGCCATCGTAGAAGAGCATGAGGTCGTACGCCAGGGTTCTTGAAGACTCAAGGATATCATCTTGGGCACCATCATCAGTATTTGGACGTCGAAATCGAGGCGTGTGCTTTCTACCTTTGGTCTCGATTTTGTAGTACTGCCCATTGACCCATTGAAAGAAAAGAGAGGCAGAGAAAAGACGCGCCGCGAATGGCTGCATGATAGCCGAATCGCATCGGAGAATTTGCTAGCAAAGCCGCAGGCGACGTGAGTGGAAGATCCGATGTCAACAGCAAGTGAGCGGCGTGAGAGAAAAACGAGTGAAAGAAGAACGCCAAAGACAGGTCAAAGGAAATCCGGGTCAGCCGCGGAACAAGTAATCGGAAGCGGGGGAAGGACAAGACAAAAGTAAAGGGAGTGATGACAACGCCAAGGGCCGATACGAGCAATCAAGAGAGGCCGTTGATGAGGCGGGATGTTACAAGGTGGAGTTGGCCCATCTTGGCGAGACAGATTCATGGGCGTCATGAAAAATGCCAGGGGACTAGCCAGCGACAATCACAATACGGGACGCGAGAAGAAGGGAGTTTTGAGCTTGGCTAACGTCCACAAGGGCAATGCGTCCAACAGTCAGACCAAGAAACATGGGAGATTTGCTGGTTGCACGGCATTTGCCCAGAAAGCTGTTGTGGCAGTGCTCATTACAGGTGTCTCTTGGATCCTTGGTTTCTCGCCTTGGACTCTTGGCAGCCATCGGCGCCCTGCCTCAGCAAAGGCGCAGCAGTTGACCCCCCTGTGCGAAATATGCTTAAAATTTACCTTACTTCTCTGGTTGGCCATCTCGTGAAGGGAGGGAAATCTCTGACACGTCAAGAGGGCGAACTGGGACAAGCTGGTTTCTTCTCCTGAAACAATTGAGCCAAGCGCTGCCGGATTGGAGGATGACGCGGCGCTTGGCTTGATAAATGACGGGTGTCGGTGACGTGGCTTGGTTGTGATGTTTTGATGCAGCAGACACTTGTTTCACTGCCGTGTGCATAATTGCCGCGATGTGCCCGTCTAGAATGAAGGATTCGTGTTCCAGAGGTCCTCGACGCGACGTTGGCCGGTGCGCGTCGATACGACACGAGCGAATTTCTTTTAATTGGGCGGATGATAGAGTTTGAGGAACTCGTGTTTCTCGTCGTCGGGCGACGCCTGTCAAGGTCCATGGCCACAAGGTTCTTTAAAATGGAGGCTATGCCTAAGACCGAGCAGGATGAGGATGGCATCGAGGTCGATTTCACGAGAGGAGCACCACATGAGATCCTTCTCACAGCATCGAGGACTACCTTTAAAAGGTGAACAAGTGAACAATATTAACGGAAAGTAAACTTTATCTACAACGTTGACCAGATGCATGTCGATGAATGAAGCGAGTCGGATGGAGGATTTGCATCTTGTTTGGACATCCTCGGCTGCTTCGGGTTGAAATCAATGATGCTGCCTAACGTGGCCGTGGGGGTTGATTTGGTCTAGTCTCCCTCACCACCGGGAAGGGCGGGTTGAGCTATCTAGAGTGGGTCTAGTCACGTTACTAATCCCGGTGCCAATTCTGGGCCCAACAGGGTTGAGTGCAGACAGCATCTCACCCATGTTTACCTACCCTATATGGCCCGGTGGACGTCCGCCGACATTCTCTTCATTTCCAGCTAAACTCATTCATAACCACTTGAACTGCTTGTTGCTCCTTCATAAAGAACATAGTCTTCTTACATCATTGGCATCATAGGTGCCCTCACATCGTAACATTGGCAAAAGATTCCTTATTTGAAATACCTGCATCGGGATATCTAGCGTGCCTGGGAGCACAGGGTAGATAGTGGACGAACCGATTGACGCGGTAAAAACAAGCCACCATCCACTCAAAGTCGACAAAAAAGGGACGCAAACACGGCTGGATATAATTAAGAGCCAATGTAGACTCCAAAGAGCACTTCACGGTGCTAGTCCTTAAAGATCTGGGTGAAGAGGTGACTTCCAAGTTCCAGACCTCAAGAATTGGGCACAAGGTGGGCAATGCAGAGACACTTGAGAATAGAAGGGGGAAAGAAGTATCCCACAAAACGCCAAAGATAATAAAGATGGTATTTTAGCCATGGAAACATCCGCAGACTAAGGCAAGATTGCCGCTCTTTGTTCCATCCTTTCGTGGAATCGGGTGAGCCCCGACGCTAGAATCAACAAGCCCCACCTAGCCCGCCAGTTAGTGGAGCTTGACACCGCCGACAAGGCCTGCAAACATGGGTGTTTATTACCAAAGCGTCGGGACCACGGTCTTTTGCCAGGTACATATTCGGCTTTGGCGATGAATTCATGCTCTGATAGGTCAAAGCAAGCTGCGGTGGCTGTGGCAATTAACATTCGGGGTTGGGCGCTCATTTGGCTTAAGGCGGAGTGCTAAACTTGACGCGGCGTCAGTCCGATGCGCCAGCGAGTCCGTGCAACGTGGACGTGGACGGGGCCCAGAACGACTTGTTTTCGGCATCGTCGTCCTCTACTGACGGGGTGATTGTGATAGGGAGATCTAGATCATGAAATATCAGCAATACACCGTGCTAGAGGGTGGCGCCCTCAATTTTGGCAGAGCGGCCATTTTGATACTAATATTCTCACGGACCTGCGGTGGGAGTTGGAGCAAATAAGAAAGTTTCAGGTACCAATAGGGAGCCACGGTGGTGCGAGATACATGGATTTTCATCTGCTGTCGGTACGTTTGTAGAGAGGAGGATAAAGCAAGCCAGATTGTTTGAGAAAGAAGGGCATCTTTAGTGTGAAGGCATGCCTGGTAGAGACGTTACAACAGCTTGACGGCTTGTAGAAAGACCAGTTTAGCAGTGGACAAAGCACAACATAACCAGCCACAAGTCCGAAGATATGGAAGAAGAGGAAACACATACAGAAAAGAATAGAGCAAAATGTTAATTAATCTCCCACGTTAAAGAAGGAAAAGAACTTTCCAAAGCAACGAAGAAGATGACCCGACTTGCTCATCGGCAGGGATGACAACGGAATTATCCGTGGCGGTGGCCATTTCTCCATCTAGCTAGCCCAACCCCCAACACAACAGCCATGGCGCTACTGGGCTGGGAAGATACGAGGAATCTAATTTACAGGCAGGTCCCGTGGCATGGTGGATTAGCCTTGCCTGGGCATCAGATCCGAGTCTTGCGAACTGGGGCATACTCCAGCATGGCGGGATTATCCGCTATAATCCATGAATATTGTTCGCGTAATTGAGCCCAAGGACACCAGTTGAGGTTAAGGTGCGCGCATTGGCCTGATCTACGATCGGAGCGTTCAGTAGAAAAGCTAACGATATCGATGACTTGGTGGATCAAGCACCCAGAGACTCTCAATATTCGCCCCTCACCCTCAACATTAACCCACGTGGATTAAGCACGTGGACGCAACACGTGGAATCCCCAACCTCGCCATTATCGCTTATCGCGATCGATATGTTTGGGCTAATGCCCGTCGAGTCGGAGATATAACCTGTCTGCGGCATAGGGCTTACCGTTTCAAAACCTGGGGTATGGTATCAGACTTAGGTAGCATGCAGATTCAGCCAATGGACAAAAGATCGCATCAGTTGTGGCACAACATGCCGCAACTGTGCCACCTACGATCTTGCAGCGGCGGCCGCCTAAGCTCGCCAATGGTGGGCAAGCCTCTAGTCAGGTCGCCCTCAGAGATTTAGTCCAATACTTGACTTTGATATAGGTAAGCCACTCAGCAAAACTCAACTGGAAACAATTCAGATATACAAAAACGACTCACGCAGGTCGGAGACAGCCTAGCTGTACATTTACAATAAATACTCTTGAGCACTCTCCTAGGCTCCAGATACTTCAGCTATCAACCCGCAATAAATTAGTCGCAATTTGCACTGGATGCCTCATTCAGCGCATGACCAAACTCAACTGAACCTTCTTGGATCTCATCCCGCTTCTAACACAAGCCATCACGGGCTTAGGTTCAGCGGTAGAACGGCTAGTGGTAAGCCTCCCAGTCACCCCCCGCCAGCTGATACAGTTCCGCTCTTGTGCCGCCGGAATGACCGATCCGGTGGCGCCAACGCACCGTCAGCCCCCTTCCACGATCGCCGTAAGATCTTCAGGGCCAGGATGCGCGACAGGGGGCGGATGGTCCCATTGGTTCTGATGACACCCAATGGCAAACATCGAAGCCCATCAAAGTTCGCTAGCAAGAACGGGTCCGACCACCAGAGTGTCAATGCGCCAATGTTCGAAGCGACAGCGATTAGCTCTATGATCATCTCCAGGGGAAAGGGGAACGGAAGACGGCTAGACGGCTGCGAAACAGAATAAAAAGACATGTTCTGCCCCCCCTGTGGTTGCACGCAAAGGCTGGCTCCCTTTCATTGAAAGTGCCAAAGCGGTTCCGTATCTTTGCCTTTGCGTCACCTCTCAGCCATGTTTATTCGCCGGGGAGATGCGGCGACAGCCTCTGGTGCCTTGGACGGCGAGTCTCGCGAGGCCGAGATTGTCGTCATCCTGACTGTCTTCTCCGCCCTGTCGACCATAGTCGTGGCACTCCGGACCTGGATACGACTGGCGCTTCTGCGGACGTTTGGCTACGACGATGGAATGATGGTCATCGCGCAGGTGCTTGTCATTGGCACTGGTGTCGCAATTGGATTTGGTAAATTTCTACAGAACACTACAAGGAGCTGATGAATACTGACTCGCCTTTGCAGAGGCAAAGTACGGGCTCGGGCACCACACGTGGGTTCAGCCCATAGAGTATTTCATCCCCTACATGAAGGTGCGGACGCGTCACATACCCAGATCTGATGGCACTCGCTGATGCTTCGCAGTCCTTCTACAGCTCCATCATCATCTACAACCTCGCCATGTGCTGTGTCAAGATAGCCATCCTGCTTCAGTACCGCCGCGTCTTTGCCGTGCGCATGATGCAGCGCATCACACTCTTCGGCGTCGTGTTCATGAGCGCGTGGACTGTCGTGATAACCTTTCTCAATATCCTGCCCTGTATCCCGGTCAAACGGTTCTGGGACCACGCTGTTTCTGGCCGATGCCTCAACTCGCTTCTGCTGTGGTACGTCATGGCTGGCTTCAACCTGGCGACTGACATGATCATCTTTTGTCTGCCGCTACCTGTCATCCGAGGGCTCCATCTACCACGAAAGCAGAAGGTCATGCTATTTGGGGTTTTCTGTCTTGGATTCTTGTGAGTAACTCCCCTCCACCCCAGGCTTCAATCTCGACCGGGCACTGACTCGATGCGAACTCAGCACTTGCATCATCTCCATCATCCGCATTCGAACCCTCAAAGTAGCATCGTACACCGACGACCCAAACTGGGACAACGTCGGTGCCGCGACATGGTCCTTCCTCGAAGTATGCATCGCTGTCATCGCCGCCTGTCTGCCCACCCTCCGCCCCATCTTCTCCAAGATCATGCCTCGCATATTCGGTTCGTCCGTGGAGCGAAGCTACAGCCGAGGTCGGTATGGGCCATACGTCCGAAGCCGCAGCAGTCACCAGCACAGAGCGAGGGCCGGGAAGCCTTCGGTTGGCACAAATGAGAGCACAAGGTCGCTGCATGATGGAAGCGTCAGCGTTGAGCTTCCGACTCGCGGCTTTCAGCCCACGGCGCCGCCCGCAGCCAGTGTTAGCGTGAAAATCACTGCAGGAGAGAAGCGGAATCGGGCCGAGTCGCATCGGTCTGAAGGTAGTCACGACGAGGGTAAAGGGGTCATCCAGACGACGACGGTTGTTATGCAGCGGGTGGCGATTGACAGGAAGGAAGGGGGAAGGGATAAAAACAGGAGGAGTGACAAGTGATGGGGTATTGTGGTGATGCTCGATTTCATTGTATGATAAGCTCCTGTAAGATAAGATACCCACGTTTGCGAAAGAGTTGAAGTTGGTGAGGTCCTCGTAGTTGCCTCGTCAACCCTGTCTCTCGTAAGCTATTTAGCTACTTTCTCATCCTCGCGCCCGACAACGTCCTCTTCATGTGTCGTCTTTGTTCTGTTAAGTCCATCACATTCCTATCTCCGCGCCAGGGCACTCCGGCTTTCGGTTCCTCGGGCTTCTTCCCCACTCCGTCTCCGGAAATTCGGATGCTCGCAGAAAGCCGGAACTGACGAAAGATCAACAACTTTTTTACCAAAGTCCAAGACTTCATCCCCGATTGTTCCCGTTTCTGCGGAGCGGCCCTCGGCTCGATACCACCGCTCGTCATTGAAATAAGATAAATAGTATAATCTAATACCCTAATTAAAATAACCTAAAATTTTAAAAATAAGGTAATATTTATACTCTATTATATGTTTATTATTTAATTTATTATAATTTTCAGGGAAGTCTTTTATAGATCTTTGGATATCATCGAGAGTGGTGGCCTCCCCGCACCCGACCCCGCAACAGACATGACGCAGAAAGCGAAGATCTATTCCTATTTCAGACAGCTAGATTACAAAGCAAGCTGGCTGCGTCGACATTGAGACACCAACCACGGGTTTTTAACACCTGAATCCGATGTCAAACAACGTCGTGTTGTGTTCTTTTGGATCTCTACACTCCGAGATTACTGGTTCCGCAGCGACAAGATGGCCAAAGTATTCACCGAGGGCGGCATCGCGCTCATCACCGGCGGCGCCTCTGGCGTTGGCCTAGCGCTCACTGCGAGATGCCATGAGAAGGGCATGCGTGTTCTCGTCGTCGACTACGATTCGGACGCGCTGAAAAGAGCAAAGGACAAGTTTGGCGAAGGCATCTCCACTTTCGAGGTCGATGTCGGGAAGAAGCAAGCTTGGGATACATTGAAGGAGACAGTACAGCAGGACTTTGACGGTGAGTTTACTGAGGCCCGTACCCTACAAGTCCCAAGATACCATCATTGGCATAGGACGCGTCAATCTCCTCGCCCTCAACGCGGGAATCGGAAAGAAGTCGTCGTGGGATGACCGTTCGGCGTTTGAAGCCGTGTACCAAACCAACGTCATGGGCGTGGTCAACGGCATTGCTGCCGTCCTACCCTTTATCCGATCTACAGCGGCCAGTAGTCAGACCTCCATTGTCATCACGGGCTCAAAACAGGGAATGACGAACCCACCCGGCAACCCGGCATATAATTCCGCCAAGGCAGCTGTAAAGTCCATTGCTGAGCATCTGAGCTGGGACCTTCGCAACGACGGCATCCCGGTGCATCTACTGATCCCAGGCTGGACCTACACCGGCTTGAGTGGGAACCGAGCCGACACGGGAACTTCGAAACCCGATGGCGCTTGGTGGCCGTCTCAGGTTGTCGACTACCTGGAGCAGAAGATGCAGGAGGGTCAGTTTTGGGTAGTCTGTCCGGATAACGAGGTGAGCGAGACGTTGGATAGGAAGAGACTGACGTGGGCTGTGGGCGATGTGGTCCACGGGAGGCCGCCGTTGAGCCGCTGGAGGGAGGATTGGAAGGACAAGGCGAAGGAGGGGATAGATAAGATGGAAATTTAACGGCTCCATTGGTCAGTTAGCTGTCAATTTATACCATTTAACTGCTGTTATTTACGACGAGTGACCTGTCTCCGCGGCCGAGAAGATTTCTTTAATATTTTAGAGAGAGATTATGATATTATTTTATTATAGTTATTGAGAAGTTATGGGCCAGTCCTATAAATCTTAAGCATGGCTTAGGCAGTGTGTATGGTATATAAACAAACAGGTTATGAAACGTACTATCGTCTTTCTCTCTATCCGAGTGGCACCTGTCCATCAACTTGCCAGGGAGGGGCCTTGACCGTTTTGGGCTCGCCGAATACGAGATTTGAACCCCCCCCCGCGCCGCTTACGACATGCGAGAGACGCTGTCATCTATCCCAGATTCCTCGACTTATCAATCGCTTACTACAAACGTAGGTATTCTCGTCAGGAGAAAAGGCGTTCTAAATACTAACTAATCCGTCGCAACCTAGGTCAGAAGGTTATGGAGGCAAAAGTTCGCAGAGCAGACGCCACCGAGTCATCAGCCATCGTCGATCTCTCAGCACGCGTGCAGCACGCCTTGGAGGCATCCGGCAGCCAGCAGGGTTTCGGTCCGCTTCAGAGAAAAGTGGTTGAGGATGCCATTCTTCATGGCTACTGTTACGTCTTCACAGAGTCGGACCATCTTCTCGGCTCTGTCATGGTCTCCCCCATGCCTGCCGATTGCCTATACCTGTTCCAGCTACAGGACCTCGACACCCTCAGACAGCCGCTCTGGCAGCTCGAATCTTTGATGGTAGAGCCCGGGCGCCAAGGAAAGGGGCTGGGACTCAGGTTTCTCAGCAGTGTCACCGAGATTTACCTGCCACTGGATGGGACTATCTTTCTGGATTGCTGGGCGGGAAACGTGAAGCTCCGGGACTTTTATCGCCGCGCTGGTTTCAAGGAGCTCGGAGATGTACCCGAGGAGGATTACTACATTACAATATTTGCCAAGCCGGGGTGAAGGAAGCCGACCTGCTGCCTCGTCACCAGTCTCCTTGATTGCCTAGGCCGCAACAGCAGCCCGGCGAGAAGAATTAGACTCGGCGAAGATGGATTTGCACCGTTTGTGGAAAAATACTCTGTACAAGAATAGGTGTGTGGTGGCTGGATTTTGCTGCGCAGCTGAAAGATAGTGGTGTGACATCTACCAGCCTTGCCAGGTATACACCACTAGATGCCGTTGAATCAACCCACATCATCGAATGACGAAGCCCTAGCGTGGCGTCCTTGCTCGAGATGCGAGCAGTTAGCCCTGAACGACACCATCAGTGAGAGCATGGCGCTGAGAATGGTGTCGCGATAGCGTGAGCATACCACTTCAGATGTCGCCAGGTGTTGCCGGTGCGCTCATCGAAATGGATGCCAGCAATACCATCAGCTGTCGACATCGTGTACGAACCACAGGTCAGGTCAACACAAGCCCGACAGGGTGGCCCCGTGGTCGGGGCCACGTCTGAAGCTCACCTTGAAAGGCGCTCAGTGGCAGCCATGAGTGAGGCTTGCACAGACGGCAATGGAGTGCTTCCACTCCGGCCGCAATACCGTCGCGTCGTTCGATCTTGCGTCCAAGGCACAACACCCGCCCTCTACAGTCACCATGTTATTATTTTCAACAGAGAGGGCTGTTGAAGATAGGCGCGTGACCAGCAGTTGGGCTAGACAGTGTCCAGTCTGCCTTGTATTGCTGCGCTGAAGCTGAGCTGAAAGTGGCGGCGCCGCTCGTCCGATCTCTGCCTGCGGTAGATCAATACATATCTCAGGTTCAGCGCCCGCATTGGCAGTCGATGGAACCGAGAACTACGAGAGCCACCGAAGTCATTCATCCCAACTAGCGATTATGGCGATGGTACCACGACGCGATTCTTCTCTCCAGCGCCGACCAGCAGGGTCTGGCAGGGAGTCCAGCAACACAATCAGCATCATGTCGGCCAGCGACTTTGCCATCGAGAACAATGACCAGAACCGTCGGCTCGTTGCGTTCCTTTTGGCCGATCTGAGAAGCGGATGGCACCCAAGCTTCAAGTTTCTTGCCGCCATCATTCGAAACATCGCGTATACTCTGATAGCCGTCAGTTCCCAGGAGCTCGCCGACATGAGAGTCATATGCTGCCTGGATGGAAACACTTCCAGCCAGTGAGTGGAATATCCCCGACTCTATAGCCGATATTATGACTTACCATATTGCAGGCAGGACTGGACAATTCGAGCCGTTGCAGATCAGTGTCGAAAGCTTTGTGGGGTTGCTCTGCTCGAGACTCAGAATGCGATGGATATTATAGACCGAGAGAGCAGGGAGCTTCATGCAACACACGGCCCGGTGAGTATCTCCCTGGCCTGAAAGCGATTTGCTCTAAATCGTGAATGCAGCTTAATCGATTATTGCGTGACATGGTGAGCGGAGATGTGTGCGAGAAAGCCATGATGGGCCACGTCCAAAAGGCTAGGATGGCACACGAGCTCATTGTCACGCAGCAGACTCTATCAGTAAGGAGGTGGCACGAACTGTCCCGTTTCGTGTCCAGTCTCCGACCAGCGTTGAACGCTCAACTACGTATGTAACGACCATGTGTCCAGCTAAGACGCGCTAATATTCCACCAGAGATTCTGGAGTCTCAGAAATCCCGTCTCCGTCATCACCAAACAACGCTACTGGAAGAGTTGGAATCGGCAGAGATTGAGCTTCATGATCTTGAACAGAGGGAGTCGGCACTACGAAATGACTATCAAGTGGCAGTTGACAGACATGAGAATCGGGTACGAGAGTTGAGGAGAGTCAAGGTGGAGTTTCAAGAGCTCAGAGACGAGATACCCCTCCTGGAGCACGTTCTAAAGGAGTTGAAGGAGGACATTGATCTCACTGAAACTGAGCTCCAGCAGGACAAGTTAAATGAAGGCAAACGACGCGAGGAAATGTCCAAAGAGGCTGAGGGCCAAACCAAAGGTAGGGAACTCTAATCCAGAGATACAAACTCACTTGTTTGCTGACTCAATAGGCGTCACCGGGATGCTTTGGGAATACTGCTGGAGTGGTGTTGCCGAGCGCCAGCGGAGAGCACAATGGGACTACGACGTTGAAAGGCGGACCCAGGCACTGGAGGAAGAAAAACGAGAGAGGAATGAGAAGACGGGGAAAATCCGCAAGTCAAAACACGAGCTGGAAAGGCTGAAACTCAAGATCGCGCAGTTGGAAAACGGGAGCGTCGAGGATGGTAACGCTCTTGCTGAAGAAAGCGGCCAAGAGGCCAAGATTCGTAAACTGCGAGACGCGGTCGAGGAGAAACGACCAAGAATCAAGAAGTTGAAAGCAGATCTTGAAAGGATTTCGTATGAGATGGAAAGAATAGTAAGTTGGAGAGTCTGATGTTACCAGTCCGCAGCTAATAGGACGTCAACAGAGAAAGTATGAGGAGGTTGTTCCTGACCTGTGTAGGGAGTTTGGCGAGATGGAGGGCCACGCATTGTTTACATACAATGGACACAAGCATACTCTTCGCAAGCTCAACGACTTTGGCTCAAAGCTTGCGAGTATCGGCCAGAGAACCGCGGCGTGGAACAGCAAGGGCGCCAGGGTAAGTATGCAGCAGTTGCACTGACTCATAGAAACACTAACGTCAAGGGCAGGATATCATCGAAGATACACTGGGACTGCGCTGCCACTACATCGTTATACAGTTCATGTCCCACGCGTGCAGCTTTGTATGTCGCGAGCTCTTCGCGGATGGATTCCTCACCATCTCGCACCTGGGCACCCAACCCTCGCCACAAGCGGGAATGTCGACTAGGGAAATGCAACATGAAACAGTAAGAAGAGACATTGATAAAATCTACCGCCGGGGAGAGCGGATCGCAAGCGGTTTCGACAGCGTCAAGGCTGGGGGACAGATTGGGGAGGTTGGGGAAGGAAGACTCGCCGACAAGTTTAGAGAGGTGAATATACCAACTCCAAGATGCAATCAAGAACATGGACTGACCGGGACACAGGCGCAGAATGATTGCTTTTTGATGCTACGTCGTGCCATCAACGACGTTGTCGAGTCGACGCCACCACGGTCGCTCTGGCTGGGCACGGCGTCGCGGCTTCGGCATTGGACGGGGAGGGGACGGCGACAGGCGGTTGAGGAATGGGCTACTACGGTGTTGGGGCAGGAAGGTCGTGCTGATGACATTTATGAGTTATCTGGGGAGCAAGTAAGCAGGGCTTCGGAACTTCCAGGACAAGAGGAGGGAAGAGACACACGGTGAACGGGGGATATGGGACAATGGTATTCAGCTCACTCACTCTGCTTATCACTTCATGGCTGTACATATTCTCAGTGGTATTCTAAGGAACAAGGAGTTTCCACATCAGGCAGGTCAATCTCGAGATGCTGTTCTCATTGGCTTCTGGGCCACTGCGTTCGGGAACTCGGCCATGATCTGCTGGTGCTACAACTTGCTTATCAAAGTAACATTTTGCGATAGATCAACTTGCTGTGCCATAAACGTCGTCCTGAGATTTGAGGTTGTGGTGATGCCGAGGGACATGGTGGATTGTCATAACCAGCAATTAGACTGACAGAGGAGCTGACTACATGAGGGCCGCGGACTTTGTCATGAATGGACCAACGGTCTCAACGGGGATTTATAGATGTTGCTATACCACGTTCTGGACAGGTTATCCCCCATTCCATGTGGTGATTCCCCGTGACTTCTAACCCTGGTCCATACGAGCAAGCGGCGGGGTTTCAGCAAAACGTATAAGAGTAGGAATCTGGACAGGGCTAGGTTATCCTGGAGAAGATATTCCTTGATCGTACCATGGCCTCGTCCCAATGTAACGTTGGCTCTGGCATCTCGCGTGGTTAATTGAACCCCAAAGAAATGTCGACCTGCATGTTTCAAGGTCTCCCGGCCCTGATCCGAAAGGCTGGCCAATAAAGACCATCCACCAATTCGGTCCTTCCGATGACGACATTTGAACGGCACTTGAGATAGGGGGTGCTTGGAGCAAAAGTTCCTCTGGCGATCCGTCAGATCCGTATTTTGTGGGCCTGATGCCACCTGGTGATGGCGCAACCAGCTAACGTGATGCTCTCAATAGACTGGCAAACCGGATCCCGGCAATTGTAGATAAGATATCCGGGCAATAAGTAGCTTGGCACTTTTGAAGCCTCAAACCTTACACTATCTAGGCCTCGACAAACCGGCATTGCCGTATTGCAAAGCCAGATTGATGGCATCCCCGGAAACTCTATCCACGACTAGGAACCCCTCGCCAGGATAGAACTTACCCCATGGAGGACAATAAACCTTGTTGAATTCGTAGGAGCCTCATAGCTGGAGGTTATCGACTCTTTTGGTCTTGTTCCTCAAGTCCAACACCATCTCTTTGGGCTTTATTCAGTGGAGCAAGCTGTCACTGGGCCGCAATCACCAGGTCTTTTACGCATGGCTGTTCCAGACTTCCGGGACAGTGGTGTCGAGGCCTGTGTGACAGAACCCGGAGGGTTACATCTTGTTTCTCCTTTGGGCACTCAGTCGGATGATCGAATTGACACTGGCGCTAATCACCTGTGCATGAACCTTTGATGGTAAAGTCTTTCGTATACCAGCATCCTAAGCACGTTCAAAGCCCTTCTCTTAGTCGGCCGCCCGGCATATTAACGTAGAAACTTGAGTTAGCTTCACTCGTACAATAACCAATCATTCCATCATATAACTAAGTATGTTTCGTATAGCACACAGGTGTAGCCAAAGTTTCCCCCTATATAGAGGTGGATCGCAGCGGCTCTTATCGGACCAACTTCCCATATCGGGCAGGGGTCCAAGGGCTCCGGCAAAAGCGGCCCGAGGCCACACTGCTACATATGGACGGGGCCAGCTGCAGGATTGGTCTCGAGACAGTTAAGCTAGAGAAAAAGGGGAAGGAGACAGGGTTTCAGAACGGAAGAGGTTATCGTGAGCCCACATGACGGGCGCTGGATCCTGCGGCCATGCAGCAATAAAGACCCCAAGTGGCAATGAGGATTCGCCGTCCCAGTTTTGCAAAAGGACCCAAGCAAAAGGCCCTTAGCAAAAGGACGAAGGAGCAGATTTGTGCCGCTCGAACACGCGAGAGATGGCAGAACCAACAAAAGCTACCCGAAGCAACAAAAGTGCGCAATGATGAATTTGCCTCTTGTATGGCATCAACTATCTACGGGGCATTGATGTACGATAAGAGCTGTTTCTCCAGCCATGCCCCCACGAGATACTATAATAGAGGTCAAAGGCCAGCTGTCGATCATTTAGACGTGTCTTTCCCAGTTTCTCAAAGCGTGCTATCCGATATGCCATCCATCACGCCCCCCTCATCTGAGGGGCCCCAGCCCTCGGAAGGAAATGTCTTCCCAGTCTCTAGCGGAGAAGCCATCGACGAGAAGAGTGCTGCTGCTAAAGATGGCGTCTTTGATCACAATGTCACTGCTCTGTCCTCCCCATCAACTGGACTAGACCATGGCGACGACAGCGACCGCGAAAGCAAAGAAGCCATCATCATCACCGGCGCCGATGCAGCTGCTCACCTGCTACCACTTCGGGATGATGGCGATAGTGCAATTACCTTTCGATGTCTCTTCTTGGCTTCTTCACTCTCGTGCTTCCAGGCTGTGATGTACCAGATCTACATGGTAATCCAGCCAATATGCCGTGCCGTTCTTGGCGTCGCTGACAGATAGGCTACAGTTCAAACCAACCCTGATCACCATCCAAGGAACCTTCATCGTCCTCATCTCCTATTTTGTCGGCAAAGCCTGGGCCGCCATCCTCCCCCGCGGCGACAAGTTCGAAGCCAGATGGAGGGCCCGGGGCGGCCAGGGCAGCCTCCCCTGGTGGCTCACACTGATCAAGTTCATCAACCCTGGCCCCTGGAACCTAAAAGAACACGCGATATGCTCCATCACTGCGACTTCGGCTTCGAACGCTGCTGCCAGTATCCAGGTGTTTGCTGCCCAAGACCTGTTTTACAATCTGCCACTGAGCGCAACCACCGTCATCTTGAGTACGATATCAATTGGCCTCTTTGGCTACGGCATCTGCGGAGTCATGCGCCCCATTACTGTCTGGCATGTTGACGCCGTGTACTGGAGTAATCTGCCCACGGTCAAGACTCTCCAGGGCCTTCATTGGCAGGATCTGAAGGATTCCAAGCCGCTTAGGTACTTCTGGTACAGCTTTACGGCCATGTCTGTCTATGAGTTCTTTCCTGCCTACATCTTCCCGTGGCTCAACTCTGTGTCCATTCCGGTATGTGCCTTTCCGTCGCCTGCTTCGCCGCTCAGCTACTTACTGTAATGCAGTGCCTCGCCGCGATGAAAGCAACAGGCAGCAAGGCTGCCACTCTCACCAACGTCTTTGGTGGTGCCACCAACAATGAGGGCTTGGGGCTCTTTAGTCTGTCCTTTGACTGGCAATATGTAAGATACGATGCGCTGCGTTATTGAACAAAGCTGACCTGAGGAGATTACTTCTTTCCAAACATCCCTTCCTCTCACACTCCAGGCCCATTCCGCTGTAGGATATCTCGTCTGTTTCGCCGCCATGGCGGGTATCTATTATACCAATGCCTGGGGAGCGAGCTCACTCCCATTCATGTCAACGCGGCTCTTGCTAAACAATGGAACCACGTACCCCGTTGCGGAAGTGTTTGACGGGGGTGTGCTCAACGAGACTGCCCTGGCCGAGTTTGGTCTGCCCAGACTAACCGGGACCTTTGCCTTTGCCATGTTCATGGCCAATGCGGCTGTGAGTACCAGAGTCCCCTTTTCGCAATAATAAGCTGACAATCTCATAGATTGGCGCCCTTGTTGCACACTGTTTCCTCTTTTGGGGCGGTGATGTCCTCCGGGCCTTTAAAAGTGCCAGAGCAGGCAGATTCGAGGATCGACACCATGCACACATGGCCAAGCATTACAAAGAAGCGCCGTGGTGGTGGTATATCACCATCCTAGTCGGTAGCTTTGTCCTTGGTCTTGTCGTAGTCATCAAGGAGAACATTACCCTGCCGCCCTGGGCTTACATTGTATCGCTGCTGCTCGGCATGTTTATCGCACCGCTGGTGAGTCGTCCTCCTTGCTTTCTCCACAAGATATCCTCTGGTAACCAATATTGTCCAGAGCACCCTGCTGTATTCTCGTTTCGGCAACGGCATTGCTACCAATAACCTATCCAAGATGTTGGCAGGACTTATGCTCCCTGGTCGCCCAGTTGGTAACATGTACTTTGCCGCTTGGTCCCACAACGTCATCTCAAACGCGGTCAATCTGTCTGGTGATTTGAAGATGGGCGAATACCGTATGAAAGCACCGCCCTCACCAACTCTAATCAGGCGCTGACTTATAGATACAGTCAAGATTCCTCCGCGTGCCATGTTCCTGACTCAAATGTATGGCACCATTCTTGGCGGCTTCATCAGCTATGCCGTCATGATCTCCATCGTTGGAGGCAACCGGGATCTGCTCGTCAACAGCAACGGAAACTCGTCCTGGAGCGGCGCTACCATGCAGTCGTACAACACCAATGCAACATCTTGGGCATTGGCTTCTTATCTATACAAGATGGGCGCCAAATACGAAGTGGTCCCTATAGGCCTGGCTGTTGGCGCCGGCGTGGTCGTCCTCCACCGCATCTTTTACTACGTTAGTGATCCTATCGATCTTTACCTATTCAAGCCTGAGCCACTAACTTCTTCAGTTCGTCCCCAAGATCCGAGGCTTCGACGTCGCGGATATCAACATGCCACAGTTTATCCAATACGCCGGCTACGTCCCTTACAACCAGAGCCAAACCTGTGTCATCTTCAGCCAAATCATTGCCGGTTTCTTCGTCCAATTCTACCTCCGAAACTATCGCCCGCGCATCTTCAAGGACTACTCGTACCTGGTCACTGGCGCTTTCGACGGCGCCAGTCTTACGGTGCTATTTATTCTCTCCTTTGCGGTGTTTGGAGCCGGTGGCCCGGCGCATCCTTTCCCATCCTGGTGGGGGAATAATGTGAATGGGAACTATGACCTTTGCCCGGTGGCCGAGTAGATATAGCGAGGTGTTTGGACGAAGTTTGATAGTTGTTTCGAGTTGGTCTCGCCTCAGACATGCCCGCAGTAGAGAACCCATTCTACGCAAGAGATATTTAGCAGACCCAATGCATGCAGCACAAGAGAGTGAATTTTAATTGGTTTCCAGCTGTAGAATCATGGAGGTTACTGGTGCTGGCCTATGGCTTATACAGAGACTCAATTTACTTCAAATGGGCCCTGGCCTGGGAAGAGCGTCAAACCATCCATAATCCCATCACAGTAAGCGTCTCCAATGAACTGATAGGTATTATCTGAGCCGCCCACTGTTACCGGTCTGAGGATGAACTATTATGCACACCGCTTGTTGCTCTTCAAGGGCGAGTTGCTTCCACGATGATATAGAAACGCGGTGTTTTTATCATAACATCAACATCAAGCCCGACATCAACACAGTTGCCCATAGAGAAAATTGTCTTCTTTGACGACCTCATCTTAACGTGTGGTGCTCAAGAATGGTGGTGCGATCCTAATCCAAGCCATCACCACCACCACCGGGTGGTTAACAGACTACCACTTGCAACCGTGTCGTTTCAGTCCACCCAGGTCAAAGTCCATCCTCATCTGCTCAGCAAGCGGCCTGCCACTCCATTGTTAGTTGTAGCGCTGCTGGATGAGTAGTCCTCAGTTCCTCATTGGCCTTCTTCTTTCCTCTTTTCTCAACACGCTTATTAGTCAAGCAGTGGTATGACAATCAGGAAGATCACAGGTGCAGGTGCCAGATCTATCAAGATTGATCGTTTTCTTTACCTTAAACATCTTACGCCTAGTGAGACTCAGAACCATGCACTGTCAAACTGCCAGCTCTGCTGGCATCGGTTCTTGTCAACAACCAGCACTAATCTTGGCCATCGGAGCATGGCTCCTAGGAATTCAACTAAATATACTGGCTAGCCCACAGAATAGAGAACAGAGGCATGGCTGAGGGCATAGTTTCGGAGTTCTCTACCACTCCTCAGACCTCGAGGGCGTCAAGCGTTGGCGGGTCCAACATTACATCCTACCCTGCACAATAATCACAGGCCTCATTAACGGCTGGGCCATCACCCAGCCTTGCAGGTGCAACACGAAACAAGGCCTCATTCGTTTCAAGGGTGTTCATCCCGAAACAACTCCACGGATTTAACGTCAGCCTCCATTACGTACGCAAAGGCCAGCAGGGGTCCTCTCTTCTCGCCTTGAACGAATGCCGCATAAACGGGGCGGCTTATCAAATGTTTCAGGTAAGCTCAGACCCGTAGTCGTCCCTTTCATGAATATTTCCATAGCGCGCGTTTGGACTGCCGGGAATTGTTTCGCTTCGTAATTGTTTCCTCCCGTTTCGTTCTTCTGAGCCGTACGTTGACAGGGATGCAACTCTCGCATTTCGTCCCGTGTGGATAGCGACTCGTAACATTCGCTTATCGCATCATATGCATCATCTACACATACTAAATACCACGGTCGCGGTTACCGGTAGCCCTTAATCAATAACGCGACCAAAGAAAGATAAGGACTCGAGTCCTATGGAGTCCTATGGCTTCACACGAGTAATGCTCCGAGCAAGCACCGTGGTTGCTGACACGACAGAGGACCCTGGCTCAGTCGACACGGAAAAAAAGCCGAGCAGAGACCATTTTGCAGTGGCAATTCATGGCTCGATGCCGTTTTAGCTCTCCTGTTATTGGATAAAATCTCTTCCGGCACCTAAAACAGGGGCTACTGACAACTCCTGCAATTAATTATCGGACTCCCCCGACCACATCCCCTGACATTGCGGGGAGCTCTCAAGAGCCTCAAGGCATTGACATGGCATCTCCCCACTGCCAGTTTCAGATAGATTGCCAGCCCAGCGAATTGGGTCCAGTCATCTCGGGCTTGGAACATGTTTGGACATGGGGCCGCGACCTGAAACGACAGGATGAACAGGTTCCACAAGACAGCGGCACCAATGGAAACGTCCCAGAAGAGGCTTACGAGTATGCGAACGGATGTAAGGATTCAACAAGCAATGCTTGCAAGGGCTCTCCGAGACGGTGGATCTGCTTATCCACCCGCTGAGACCGAGTGGACGGAAAATCCTCGACGGCGACATGTTAATACCGCCGACCATGTTTCGTCTTTGGGCAGTCGGCCAGAATGCCGGCAGCGAATTGCCGTGTGGATGATAGGGATGGATACTTGAGAGTGTATATAATGAAAATGAATCCTCTTGCTTGGACGTGTTTGGTTTCCAAGTTCTTCTGGTAGGCGAGCTCTTCCTTTCATTCAGGCACTGGTTGCTATACGTTCATTTGTTTCGTTTCTCAGGTCAGAGACCTCACTTTCGTTTCAACGACATTCTCTATTCTCCCACCGTTCCTTACCCCTGCCCTCAACATGGCATTCAAGAAATTTCTCTCCGGCGCTTTGATGCTGGCCGGATTGTCCCAGGCCCAGTCAACCAGCTATACCGATCCCGCCACCGAGATCAGCTTCCAGCAATGGACCGACCCTCGCAGCAACTTTACCTTTGGCATTGCTCTGCCCAGCAACCCGACTACCGACTTTATCGGACAGATCTCGGCCCCCATCACCGAGGGGTATGCCTCCGTGTCTATGGGATCGTCCATGGCCAAGAAGCTCCTCATCGTGGCGTGGCCTAACGGCGACTCTGTGGTGACCTCGTTGAGGATGGCCAGCGGCTACACTAACCCTGATGTCGTCGACGATAGCTCCATTGTTCTCAAGCCCATCGAGAAGGGCATCTCCGTCGGTGCTTCTTCCTTCACCTACACCTTTTTGTGCCAGGGCTGCATCAAGGATGATGGCACCACGTTCAAGGCGGCCGATGAAAATGCTGTTCTTGGCTTCGCCGTCAGCACCACCGCTCTTTCAAACCCCGATTCCGCCTCGGGAGCCCTGAACTACCACGGCGCTGGCTTTGGAGGATTCTCGGTTGATGCCACGGCCGCAAAGTCTGCTGACTACGACACCTGGGCGAAGCTGGCTACTGACGGCAGCTCTGGCACCACCCCCGGTGGAAACGTCGGCGGTGGCGGCTCATCCACCAACTTCACGACTGTTGTCTCCAACGCGACTTACGACTACATCGTTGCTGGTGCTGGTGCCGCCGGATTGATTGTTGCTGAGCGATTGGCCGAGACCAAGGCTTCTGTCCTGCTCCTTGAGCGTGGCAAGGCTTCTCTCTACTCCTCCGGTGGTCGCTCCGTCATGGACTGGAACGACACTATTACTCAGTACGATGTCCCTGGCATGGGTTACTACCTGTCTTCATCCAAGGATACCAGCGCCTACTGCGATGACACCGCCAGCATGGCTGGCTGTATTCTTGGAGGATCTACATCCGTCAACGCCATGATGTTTATAAAGCCTCAGTCTATCGACTTTGACGACAAGTGGCCTGCTGGTTGGAAGTGGGAGGATGGAGTGGAAGCCTCTGCCAACAAGCTCTACGAGCGCACTCCCGGTACTACCTCTCCTAGCAAGGACCGCAAGAGGTACGACCAGGGAGCTTGGGATGTGCTGAGCAGCTGGCTCGGCGGCAATGGCTTCACCGAAGTTGATGCCATCGATGAGCCGAACAAGAAGCGTTCCATCTTTACGCATCCTCCGGCCATGATCAACGACGGTCTCCGCTCCGGTCCCGTCCGAGATTACCTCCCCCTCGCTCAGACCTACCCCAACTTCAAGCTCCAGCTCAACACCAAGGTTCTCCGCGCCATCCGCAACGGCAGCGAGGTTACCGGCGTTGAAGTCCAGACCGGCCCCACCACCCGCCAGATCATCAACCTCAAGCCCAACGGCGCCGTCATCCTCGCCTCGGGCGCCCTTTCAACCCCACGAGTTCTCATCAACAGCGGTATCGGCCCTACCGACCAGATCCAGACCGTCTCCAACGGAACCACCCGCATCACCCTTCCCGCTCGGGAACAGTGGATCAACCTCCCCGTCGGAAAGCACCTGATGGACCACCCCATCTTCACGGTTGAGTTCAAGACCAAGAAGTCCCTCGCTGCTCTTTCCAGCACGGACTTTACCGCCCCCAGCCAGACCAACATCGATCTCTTCGCCCAGGGATCTGGTCTCCTGGCCCAGTCCGGCCAGCGTCTCCTCTTCTGGACGAGCGTCAAGAACGAGGCGGACGGCTCGGAGCGATTCCTCCAGGGAACCTGCAACGCTCCCTCAAATGACACCGTCCGCATGAAGATCTACCTCACCCACGGTCTGACTTCCACCGGATCCCTCGGCATGACCAGCAGTGGTGCCACCAAGCTCATCTCTGAGCCGTACCTCAAGACCGAGGGCGACAAGCAGGCTGTCGAGTCCTTCATGAACCAGCTCATCACCTTTGCCTCCAAGCCCAACAGCACCCTCTCTATCGCTAGCAACGCTACAGCCAAGAGCCTTGCCTCTGACTACGTCAGCGGCTCGCACTTTGTCGGCAGCGCCAAGATGGGTGTTGAGAATGACGGCTCCAGCGTCGTCGATGTGGACACCAAGGTCTGGGGCACAGACAACCTGTTTGTCGTGGACGCCAGTATCCATCCTGACCTGCCTACGGGTAACACGCAGGCTATCGTCATGGTTGCGGCTGAGCATGCGGCGGCTAAGATTATCGCCCGGGGAAATGGGGGAAGCGATGCTGCTGAGACGACGACCTCTGCTGCTGTGCCGGTCTCGACCCGGGCTGCGACCCGGGGGCGTGGACGTGGACGGGGGAGGACGTCTCGGCCTCGACGATTTTAGACGCGCTTTGTTATGAAGGCTCGTGTTTTAGATGTATATAATTCTTGATCAAGAATCGCCGTCAATAAATCATCGCTTTGTCAATCATACTGTCATTCTCCAATGACTCCCGATGCATTCTACTTTAGCTACTGTGTTGAGCATTCACTGACATACACAATGCAAAGACTTGAAACCTGAGTGGCATCATCATTCTGTAGCCTCCGTTTTAATTTCCGCTCCAACATCCTTCTGAATCCTTTGAAAAACCCCTGGACCCTGTTTACCCAGCCCAGTGCCCACCGCCACAGCGTAAGCCCCTACCGCCTTCATCCTCCGGAAACCATCCCCATCTCGAACCCCCCCAACGCCGATAATCTGTATGTGACTTAGTTCCGGTGTCTGGTCCAGAAGCTTCCGTATCGTCGACACATTCCCAAGCGCAAGAGGATGCAGTGGCGGACCGGCCATTCCACCCACGCCGAGATCTGGCAGCTGGGGCTTCAACTCCTCTGCATCACCACCTTCTAGAATGAGACATGACCCGAGGGTGTTTGTAGCCGTGATGAAGCTAATAGAGGAGGCTGCCGCTTGCAGCGTTGTAATCAGAGCGACAAACTGTCCGTGATATGTATAAGGCGGCGTTTTAATGCCGATGGGCAACGCGGGATTCTTCGGTAGTAGGTACAAGTAACTCGCGAGGGCGCTCCCGTCGTATGCCGGCGGTGGCGAACCGGGGATATTCGGACAGCTCAGGTTGATTTCCATCGCCAGAGGAAAAGAGAGGGTTTTCGCCGCCTCGTGGATGCGCCAATAACACTCCTCAATCTCCTTGGGAGAGCCAGTCACGCTGACAATGAAGGTCTTGCGAATGTCCGGGAGCTTCTGGGCGATCTCGGCAATAAAGTTGAGATATCCACTCAATGGGATGGGACTGTAGCCCAGGTTGTTCATACTCGCTGTGGCATTCTCCGTATGGCCAGCGGGCGGTGTGGGTGTGGATGAATTGCCCTTGTTGGGGATGCCGGTGGAAGGGTCGAAGAACAGATACTGGTGGTCTGAGTCTCGGTGATTGAAGCCGTTGATAAGGGATGTTCGGGTGGTTACGGCGCCTGTTGCTGGGGATGAGGCGATGGCGATGAGGTCACTGAGATGGGTGGCCCAGGGTGTTGCCGAGTTGAGCAGAGGCGGCTCTATCACGAGGGGAGGGGGAGGCATGGCTATTGTCACGATTTTGAGCTGTCGGATGGAGGAAGTGGGTGAGGGGTTAATTGGTGGCTTATTGAAGATGAAGATAACGGTTGCACACGGTTATGTAAGCTTCGATCGTCGGCCGACCCAATGGTATTACTCCGTACGCATTGCTCGCAGAGATGAGACTCGGTTAGATAGCACGGGCCTTTGATAGCAACATCTCAAATACTACTCGACAAAAGTTCTCACTGACGGTTCTACTCCAAAGTATTTCGGTGCAGGGCCCTTCCGAATAAAGCCCCTGTTGGGCGAGACTGACAGCCGTGTCCTGCCAACAGGCCCGCGCCTGTTCGGCCAATCACCCTTAACCTGGACAAATCCTACGCAGGCCGCGGCCACGCCTGACACTTTCAGCCCATGCTGTTGGAATACAACCCATGCCCGACAGTAAGAGGATGGAGGCCTTCTGCGGCACATGCCCTTGGCGGCTCTACGATGGTTAAACCCATTGGTTGACTCACCAAGTGCACAACTTCCGCGCAGTGTCTCAGTATCAGGACATAAATAATGGATGCCTCTGCTGTGGCAAGACGACAATAGACAGATGACCTGCATTGACTGCAGTGAGGCGTTCCTCTTCTATCCCGTTCGTTTGGCATTTCCTTGTTCTTTTCCATCTTTGCTCGTTCCCTACTAAAGTCTGCCCTGGAGGCATTGATGTACATTCATTACCACCGACACAAGCTCCATCTAGTAACACTCCGAAAGGCCGTACAAAAACAGCAACGATGCGAGACAATGAAGGCCTTCAGGTGGACGACTACGGCTTCTCCAAGCCAACGCCACCCCAGGTCGTCCACCAGTATCACCAACACGACAATCACTTCCCGCCCCTAACCTACCCACCGTAAAAGATCCCTTTTGGCCTGGGTGTCTGGACTTTTGGCCTCCTCATTGCTACAGTCACGGCGATCGTCGTTGGAGGCGGCGTGGGAGGGGGTCTTGGGGCAGCGCTGGCCAGCTGCCAGAGGTAACTTGATTCGGTCCTGTGAGACTCTCGTTTGAACATTAAATACTGATTCCTTAGTTCCAGTGCAGAATTATCCTCTGCTCCTGTCGAGACAGCCTCATGCGCGTCCCCCGATCAAAGCAACTCAACTGACTCAGACAACTCGGCCGACTCCAACAACTCGACCACCTCCAACAACGGCACCGAGTACAGCCCCATACCAGCCGCCAAAGTCCAAAGCCTTGCCTGGGATTGCAACAAGTCCCGGCAGACCATGACAAAAGACATGCCCAATGGTTTCGTCTTCAAAGTATACTGCGGGGTGGACTCCGGGTACGGGCGGCCCGCCGAAGGAGGAGGCATCATCAAAGACGTGGCGCCGCTCATCGCCTACAGCCTCGATGACTGCCTCCATGCGTGTGTTGAAATGAACGTCAAGAATGAGACGCAGGAGACGGGGGCTGTCTGTGAGAGTGTCACCTTCCGGCCGTGGCTGTCGCAGTCGCTCAAGGACTATGGCGCCAACTGCTGGTTGAAGAACGGCAAGATGAAGCAGGGATCCGATTGGGTTTATGAGGATGAGCCTAGTTCGGCTTATGCGGCGAGGGAGTAGGGATACGTGTAGTGTGAGCTTGCAGGGAGGTAGAGTCGGGATGGCGAATGGGCCGCAATTGTTTACCTGGCGATGAATCAGTCTGTCGAGGCGATATTGGAGCAAACGTAGGGAGAGCAATGCAAGAGTGATTTGGATAATTAGCTCAGTTCTCATCTTTTATCATGAACCCTTCAGAGCTACTGGCGCGCCCTTGGTCCAAGGGATCTCCTGGCGGCCGCCAAGCTTACGAGGTTGCAATATCCCAGCACTTCGAATCGAGCCCCAGCCTGAATGATACCTACCAGCAATGTCACCGACCGATCTCCAATTTTTGCAAGTCCCCGGCTTTTCCGAAGCCGGGTAGATCAAGCGGGGTTATTGTCCAGCAAGGATTCTGCCTCAGAGTCTCCCTCCCGGCTAAATGCCCGCTCCATTGTTACAGGCCAAGCAATAGTAAGCTTACTGCTAGGCTCCTGGGCAAAGGAAAGGCGGGCCGAATCCCCGGGTGACAGCCCGCTATCAAAAGAACTCGTCTCCGCGATCGCCATGACTGCCTTTCATCACTGAACCTGCCAAATTCACCGCCATCATGTCTGACACCGCCTATCTAGATGTCAAAGCACTGTTGAACCAGCTCACGCTGGATGAGAAGGTCGACCTTCTCGCTGGTCAGGGCTCGTTTCGAATGACCGGGCTGCCTCATCGTGGCATTCCCCCTCTAATTGTGGGTTTTCAACCATAATCGCGGGGGAAGCGGATCTAACAAGGAGTAGACATCGGATGGCCCTCATGGCATTCGAGGTCGTCGATCGTTCACTCGAGTGAGTTTTCATGGGAATTCTATACCGTCAAGTCTAACAGGTCCAAGAACCCGAGTCCCATGCTCCCCTCAGCCACGGCCATGGGCGCTACTTTTGATGCCGAACTTCTACACCGCGTTGGCAATCTTCTCGGCGAAGAGGCAAAGTACAGAGGAGTCCATGTTCTCCTAGCACCCACCCTCTGTCTCCAGCGCTCCCCCTTGATCGGCCGTGGCTTCGAGGCATTCGGCGAAGACCCCTTCCTCAGCGGAACTCTGGGTGCTCGGTACATCAATGGTGTTCAGGAGCTCGGCGTTGCAACTAGTGTTAAACATTACGCCGCGCACGATCAGTCCGGCAACTCCATTGAAGACAACGTCTGCATGACTCAGCGGACTTTGCGAGAGGTTCATATGCTGCCGTTTCAGCTTGCCCTTCGTGATTCAGACCCTTGGACGATCATGACCTCTTACAACAAGATCAATGGGATCCATGTAAGCGAGGACCCATTGCTTCTGAAGGAGATCTTGCGGAATGAATGGGGCTTCAAAGGCCTTGTTATGAGCGACTGGTTTGGAACGTACAGTACCGCAGAGGCTATCAATGCCGGCTTGGATCTAGAGATGCCAGGCCCAACAGACTGGAGAGGAAAGCGTCTTAGCATCGCAGTCAAAAGTCGGAAAGTCTCCCAAGCAGCGGTTGATGACGCCGTCACGAATGTCTTGAATCTTGTCAACAAGGTTAAAGCTGGTGAAGCCGCCGGAGATCCTCCCACTTCCGACACGGAAGAGCAACGATCCCTGATCCGCAAGCTCGTTTCTGACGGCATCGTTTTGCTCAAGAATGAGCGGCAGCAGCTCCCAATCAAGCACACAGAGAAGAAGAAATACGGGCTGATCGGGGATCACGTCAAGAATCCTGCTCTGTGCGGAGGCGGCAGTGCAGAGGTTGAGCCCTATTATTCGGTGACTCCGTACGACGCTATCGTCGACGTCGTCGGAAAGGATAATGTGTCTTATGCGCCGGGATGTTACTGTGAGTCATTGTTCTACAGTCTAATGTCGTATTCATCGACTAATTCTTGGGCAGCTTTCAGATTCAGCCCACTTCTCAAGGGCCTAACCCCTCCAGACTCTAAAGTCGAGGGCTGGTCCATCGAGATCTTTGGAGAAAATCCAGACAATCACCCCGAAACTGAGGTAGTCGTAAAAGACATCGCGGAGAAACAGCTGATCGATGTCCCCGAGAGTCTGCATTCTTCTATCCCCACCAAGTACTTCGTCCGAGCCCGAGCCGTCTACACAGTCGAGAATTCCGGCCCCTTCAGATTCGGCTTCAGCACGTCTGGAAAGGGCATTCTCAAGATTAATGGGCAACAGGTCATTGACCTGTGGACTAATCAACCCCCAAAGACAGACTCCACGCCTTGTTTCAATCGCCTGTCCATGGAGAGATTCTACGATACCGAGGTTACCAAGGGCCAGGTCCTCAACCTCGAGGTCTTGCTTGTCAATGAAGATGTTGCAGGAGGCGTGGGGACGGCCCTAACATTGACGGGCCGCGTCGGAGGCTATGAGATTTTCGACGAGGACCAAGGCATCAAGGATGCAGCCGAGTTGGCCAAGAATGTCGACTATCCGATCGTTGTCACCGGTCTTTCCTCTGACTTTGAGTATGAGGGGATGGACCGCAAGCATTTGAGGCTGCCGGGTCGGGTTGATGAACTGATCCAGACTGTCCTGGAGGCCAACCCAAATGCCGTAAGTAACTCACATTTGGATCGCTTTGAACCATCCCCCGAATGCTAATACGGCCCAGATCATCGTCACCCAGTCCGGCTGCCCAATCGAGGTGCCTTGGGAATCGCAAGCAGGGACTCTTCTGCACGCCTGGTTCGGCGGCCAGGAAATGGGTAATGGTCTTGCTGATGTTCTATTCGGCAAGGTTAACCCCTCCGGGAGGCTATCCATAACATTTCCCAAGTCCATCAAGCACACACCGGCCTACCTCACGTTCTCAAAGGCCGACTACGACATCGTGTACGGCGAGGGGGTTTTTATCGGCCATCGATACTATGAAATGGTCGACCGGCAGCCCCTATTTTACTTCGGGCATGGCCTTTCATACTCGACCTTCGAGTATTCAAAGCTCAATGTGGCTTCTGAATTTGCTCCGGTTATTGATCACAAGATGCAAATTTCTGTGGACGTCACCAACAAAGGGCCCTACGACGGTGCAGAGGTCATTCAGGTGTACATCCAAGACCCGGAAAGCTCTATTCAGCGTCCTATCAGGGAACTCAAGGCATTCTCCAAGGTGTTCCTGACAGCTGATGAGACGAAGACAGTTGAACTGAGTCTTGACAAGTACTCGCTGTCTTTCTGGTCGCAGGAGGTGTCGAAGTGGAAGGCTGAGGCGGGAGAGTATGTTGTCATCATTGCGTCTAGTTCCAACCCGGATGATGAGATTCTGAGGGCAACCTTTGTGCTTCCGGAAACATTCTTTTGGGAGGGGCTGTAATGAGAGACCTGGCTGGGGCGATTCACCCATCGGATTGAAGAGAGTTAAATAGAGCATCTCTGGTTCAGAATCATCACGACTACAATATACAGCCAGTTTCCATCATAAGATGAGAATATTCCAGTACCTTGGCCGAGTCATGCTCTCTCTGTTTGAACCTTTCTGCTTGACATCTCTATCCGTGTTACATGGGCCTCATTCTGATTCCCGCTTCCTGTTCTACTTGTAGATCATCAAGAAATGAATCGACGCCATGTCATACTCTTCTTCTTTTCCTTCAGCCCTGCTGCTGGATCTGCATTTCCTGGGGCAGTTGTAATCTGACTTGGGCCTTCTACCAACTCTGCCGCAGGCGGTGGTTGTCCAAGTGGCTGAATAAGTATGTCAATAAAGTAGTACTTTGTCGACTTGTGCACCTTTGGCTGAGCATCAACCCTCACCCGGTGATACGCCAGCTCGAGAGACTGTCCCGCAATAGTAGGCAGAAAGCTTGGCTTTAGTTCCGCGAACGATGGCGTCTTGCTATCACTGGATCCAGATTTTCCATCTGCGTTGGATGGTGCAGGCAACTCGACTGCATCGAATCCCACCTTAGCTCCCCCAGCAGAGCCGATCATGACCAGAATCAGTCCCCCGTCGCTGCGTGTGAAGAAGATGCCCAGAGCGAGTTGATCGGAACCCTTGTTGTTGATCTTGTAGGCCAAGGGCCATGTTGACGGGTACCAGGCGCGGCCTGCGTCTGAAGCAGACTTGATGGGTTTGCAGGTATTTGGGAAACACTGCGGCGAAATTGCGACGTTCTTCACGGGGAAAATGCCTTTATCTGGTCCTTTTCGGAGTTGAAAGACGTGTTTGGGGAAGACCCCCTGGTTGCCATCCCGGCTGCCAACATCTTGCCTCACAAATATTGCCCGTAAGTTGTCAGACCGATCAAGGGTCTTGGTGAATTCCCCGGCATTGACTCTGGCATATTGCTCATCGTCTCCATCCGACAGTTTCTGCAGAAAAATCGCGATGAAGCTGTTGTCCTCGTAATCCGGCGGTGCAGGGCAATCAAGAGGCGCAATGTAGAGGCCATCCTTCCCAAGCCGCTTTAGACGAAGATTAATGCGCAGACCCTGATTGGACATGGAATACGGCTCCTTTCGCTCCCAGTCTTGATAGGGGACGATCAAGCTGGAGTAGGCGAAATATGCAGGCGACCTCGCCAGCAGGCCGTGATGGGAGTCTGGCGCAGCGCTGTCATCGAGCCAGCAGAAGCGGGACTCATCATCAGAGTGCTTCATGATCTCTTCTTGGAGTCGGAGGAATGCTTTGTCGCCTTCGCCGTATAGCATGGGCATATTGACGTCGAATATCCCCATCAGACAGTAAGCTATATCCTCGGGTCGTGTTGTCTGGCGCCTCGCCGCCCAGGACATGCGCTTTGCCACGCTGGCTGACTGGAGAGGGAGTTCGCCAATCAAAATATCTTGCTCGATGCCTGTTATGACAGACAATGGTTTGCTGAGGGTGATCTTCTCGCCAATCTTGACCCAGTCCTTGCCAAAGAAGGAGAGATCCAACGGGGCGACAAGTTCCTGGAGGGTCCACCCTCGAGTGAACCACCGACTATTGGCAAACTCGGAATCCAAGTCGTAAGGGTCAACATCCCCGGGACAATTGGGCAGGTAAGCATAACAAGTTTCTGCTTTTTGGTACCATTCATACATGGAGTTGATTGCCTCGGATAACTCGGCGCTGCTCCGCTTGTCTATGCAGCAAGTATCAATCCAGCAGTACCCGAGGCCGTCAGCTACAGCTTGAATGCAGGTGTATCTGATTTTTTCGTAGCCCTTCTTGTGAAAGGCAGTATTGTCGATCATGTCAGTGTAGAGAACCTCTTGATCTTCCCAGGTGTGAGACAGAATGGCGTATCGGGGGATGGCGCTGGGGTTGACGTCGACTATCTCCAGGCCGGAGGGGGAGTCGGGGCTGGAAGTCTTGAGGAGGCGCATGGTTTCTGTATTTGGTGGGGTGCCGCCATATGGACTGGGTCTTCGAATCTTGGAGCCTGGTGGATGAGTTCATGGAAAGAAGCGAGGCATGGAAACAGGACCGGGACGAAGCGACTGGACAATTGGACAGGGGTCTCCCTGCAGTAAAATCACGTGCAGAAGTCTCAGATGGGAGCTCGAGGCGGATGACTGCCTGATGGTTCCCAAAACAGGGCGGAAGATGTTCTGAGGGAGGATGTTTTGAGCCTTTTTTGTTGTTGTTGTAGAGTAGGTTTTCCACCTCGAAGTGTGGTCCATAATTGTCGCCCGTTTCGGCAGAGCCGATACAGCCCAGAGCACAACCGATGGGGGATCCCGTGCTTGTGCCACAAAAGCCGGCGCAGTGATTGTAACAGTTTTTCTGCAAGCCATCAGTCAAGTCGTGGTGGCGTGCTGTGGATCCAGATTATTGGTGAGAGTGCCGGCGGAACTATTAGCTGAAGAAAGCGGAAGGCATGCCCTCGATTCTGTCGGGGCTGGCAAGGCATTTCTCCCGTCCAGATGACAACTACTTATCATGCCCTGAATTTCCTGCGTCATTTTTCGAATGATGCCTCGCCATGCTTGTATCTGTTCTCTCGTCATCCAGTCAACGTCTGGCAGGGACCATTTCGGGTGTATCCGTTGATGGGCGAAGGAGATTCGAAATCTGCCTTGTCGTTGAATGAGCAAGTCGCAGAGAAAGTAAGCCGATTTGCTGCAGCCAATGAATCTGGGTAGTGGCACGCATGGTGTTTGTTCGTAATGGAATATGAGCTGCACTTCCGCGTGGACCAAACAAGGGCTGGTTACCCCCCTAGGCACACCTATGGTGAGTGATGTGTTGAAACATTGTCCGGTAACCACTCTTGGTCACCATCTTGGTCAGGTCCTTGCACAGGTTGAGGTACCTGGCGACCTTGTCGACTTGGGCAACCGTCTGTCGTCCTGCATCTGAAAGCTTGCCCAGTATCGGTTTGAGTGCTATTTCAAGTAACTTTCCCGCCTCGCAAGCGCCTGCGCCAGCGCAGCATCGCACTGCTGTTTTTAGATATTGGTGTAGGGGCATCAATCTCTACAAGATTCGGTTTTCACTGATACCTGGTACTTCTGTGAAAAGCCGATCCCGTCCGTCGCCGTCGTCCACGGCTGATTGCGTCAGCTGCCATTGAATTCCAGACTGAGCAGGCAATATAACCAACCTCTCGCCTGCACATTCTTCCAAGACCTGAAGAAGCTTTCGTATATCTTGAATCTCTTCTGCACGCCGCAGCTGATTGCAGGCAAGCCTGATAACAAGCCCTTGCTGGTTCGGCTTTTCTTCAATGCAGATTGCCCTGATCTTCTGGGATCCCTCGCAAGAATGAGCAATGACAGCAAGATGATCAGCCAGCTGCAGTTCGTCTTGGGGTCGCAAAAGATGTTCTGCAGAAGCTGATTCGCTTCGGCGATGATCGCGGTAGTTGGCTCACCGTCCTGGAGTTTGTCGCAGCTTGGACAGCTTGGTAATGGCTTGATGAAAGGCAACTGAATCGTTGTCGGTCCACAGGGTCGGTATGCTGAGCGTACGGTTTGGTTTGTCACAGAAAGGGCTACGGTATTGAGATGGAAAGTTTTCATATCAATGCTGTGCGCGGGATGCTTTCTAACAATTCGCCTTGTTGGACAGGATCGCGATCACGTTGTAGCATGTATAAGGCTAATGCGGGAGGCCGACCAGGTTCACCTGAAGAGGCGGCAGTTCAGCAGGGATTTCTCCTCAAGCCCAAGCGAAGGGACTAACCAATCTGTCATCGACACGTACCTTATGAAGGCGCTAGCTGCTTAAAGTTTGGATTTACGAGTGTCTTTTATTTATCTTTATTACCGTTCGCTTGTACACAGCATCCATCTATGAAACCAAAACAGACGCATATCACACAAAGAATGGTATCTCCGACTCCAACTTCAAGCCGATCCTGCCACACCACCCACTACCGTTCCCGGGGACTGTACAAGACCTCGGTCGTCGAAACAATGTTGATCCCCCTACTATTTCCCCCCTCGCTGGTCTGATGATGCGAGTTCTTCCGCGTACTCGAATCGTAGAGTGCCGGGAACGCCTTGTTAGTAGAAACCAAGACCGTATGACCGGCATTTTCCTCAAGCCCCTCGGGCCTATGCCACAGCTTCGCCTCGTCATCGTCACCGACCTTCCTCCCTGACTCGGAGTCATCCCCAGACTGCAGTTCAATCGCATCAGGTTGCTTGCGGCTAAGGTGTCCCCGGCTCTTGATAGCATATGACCCCTTTGTCGTGTTGCCATGTGAGTTGCCGTAGCTGTGGCCGCGAGAGCTTAGCAGACCCGGCAACAACTTTGTGAAGAGAGGCTTCAAGGAGCTGGCAGAGGCGCAGATGACACAGCCGGTCAGCTCGGCGTACATCCAGCAAAGCTCGTATGCCAGACCCCAAGTGTAGTTGGGGCTGCTGAAGAGCTTGACGGTAAGAACACAGTTGTAGATGGCGACGATGATGACACTGACACGATTAGCAATGGATTGTAACGTATTGAAGGGATCACAACTTACAAGCCACCTGTCGTAAAGAGGAAAAGGAGCGAGATCTTTTGACGCCTGGGTATTTGCAACGGAATCACGATTCGCAGCGGAAGAAGCAAGATGACGAGATCCATGACGACGTTGGCAACAGAAGCAGCCAAAAAGAAGCCAAACTTGTCCACGCACTTTCCTGTCGCCTGGGCCGCAAGATCCCAGTTCGCCTTGATAGGTTGACATCCAAACAGACTGATGGAAGCGTAGATGACGGCGTAGAGAGTGAAGAGACCGGCGAGGACTTGGACGAGGATGCGGAAGTTTCGTTCGGGGCAGAGGCGGAGGTAGAAAAAGAGGAGAGAGATTTTGGCGAGATCGGAGGAGAGCATGTAGAAGATGTTGACTGGGATAGTCCACTAGGAGTTGTTAGGATTGATGAGTCGAGATGGCTGCGGGAGCATACCTTGAGAAGAGTTTCGTACATCCCCATCGTTACCTGCCAGAAGTTTTTTGCACACCCACCATGGGCAACCACTTTTCACGATTAGTCTCAATGCTGTGGTTCAGGCAGGGCCATACTTACTCCCCATGGTGCATCCGTAAAACGCCCAGCAAGATATCAATGATGCACCAGTCAAATCTGTACCCAATCAGCCATCAATCCCAGCATGCATAGACGCATCACCCACAATCGTCTGTCCGGAGAGGATTGTTCAGTAGCCCAATCCTAGTGTAAATCCGGAGGAAGTAAATGATGGTTCCAAACGTGAACAATGCAGCCCCAATGGCTTGCTGCGCCTGCGCCATCGTCCCAACCGCCCACCTGTCCTCGCTCTCAGGTGGGGCCATCATGTAACCCTCGCTCGCCATGGTGATGAATCTTCGGGTCGGACCAGTGGTGCGTGTTGTCGAAGTTGCTGTCCGTATGCAGGCTGTCAGGGAATAATATATCTGACGACTGCGGCTTCAAGTTCAAGCATTTCTGCACGGCAGATCTGCCGAAGTGTCGTGTCCGCCCCGTCATCTAATATGGTCCCCGTTGGGATGAGATCTGCAGTCAGATATCCTCATCTTGCTTTTCTAAACGGCCGGGATGAGAAGAAGTTTTCGTTCCTTTTGATCACTCCACCAGACCCAGTTTCAAGGATATGTCTTGATGCCCACCCTGACAGGCTGAAAAACGGAGTAGGATGAGTGTTGCCACGGGAGCTCCGCTGGAGTCCGTTGAAGATCTTGGCAGAGTCATCGCTCGGGACAACTTTGCAGTGTGAAAGAGAGGAGCCTCGTACAATCGTGGCTGGAGGGTGATCTCACCCCGATTGAGATTGCTTTACAATGGTCCTATTCCCATTCCTGGTTGCCAAAACGGCAGACTTGTCTCGGCAAAGTCTTGTCAAAATCCTTCGCGACCAAACTGTGGGAACCAGATGGAGACTGAAACCTCACCCAACCTTGTCCTGGAGTGATTCTCAGGGGCAACATCTTGGCAACATCTCAAAAGTTCAAAAAGCAGAAATCAGTTTCGGCCGCCTCCTCCCGATCCGTCCGACTCTTTGCTTTTCCCCCATGACAAATGGATGACCTTGCATTAGCCTCAGGGTTGCATCTTGGCAAAAGAGAAAGCCTGACGATGCCTAGACGGGCCGTTGAAGGTTTCGAATCCTGAGTGTATCAGATGCTTACTTGCCCGGAGACACTGCCCCTTGCATGGGCCCGAGAGGATGGGATGCTTTGGTCCGGATGCCCGTTTGAGTGCCCATGTTTGTCGATTGTTGGCTGATTTCGGCAATTTTTCCCTGACCGTTATGCCGATCTTTCATGCATGGGCTCTTGTCTCCATAGTTTACAGTAAATCCGGGTTTCCGCTCACGTCAGGATTTATTCCCTGTGCGGCCCCGGACTGTGTCTCTTTCGCACAGCCTTTTCAACCGCTCGCTTGGGAAAGAATTGATATGTTCCATGTCAGAGGCAATCCATGAAGCACCGAGAAGGTGTTCCTCGCCACCAGAATCCATCAAACCCCCATTCGAAGCTGCACCCCTATTACGGAGGAAGCTGTCATGCAAGCGTCACGCAGAATCAAAATTTTCAGTCGCCGCCCTATCAGCTTCCAATCCACGACATATCATATTCTCTCGCCGTCAGTTATGATACTCGAAACGCACCACGTCCCGGACTCTTCCTACGGCGGATCAATTGGCTCGCTTGGGGTCTCTGCGGGTAAGTTTCGTTGGCTTTAAAACGGAAATCTTCAGTGGAAAAAGAAAATATCCGCCGTGCGAAAAGCAAAGGTTGTCGATCCATGTAACGAGGCTCCACATCAACGAGCCCACAAACTCCATCTGCTGACCGTTTTCAGAGAAAGGGCCGAAGCTACGGACCGGACCGAGCGGAAGGGAAAACGTTGATTGTCCCGCGGATGGCCATTCCTGAGATGAGGTGCTGACAGCTCATAATTAGAGAGTTAATCTTCAGCAATGCTACATGAGGACATCACCAACAGGTTGCACTGCACGTGGTGAAGCAAACAGAATCGACCAATTGCCCTCTCGTCAAGACATTCCGCGTTTCCTGCATGTTCCCGGTGACAGCCCTGGCTTGGCCCTACCCACATGCAACTCTACAATTTCTTGCTCAGGGAAAGATGACCCGATGCCACGGCAAGCTCCTAGTCGAAGGAAGACCAAGAAAGATGGTGAAACGATCTTCTCTGCACGTTCGCTTAGCGATGGGACATAACGTGATGATCTGAGGGCAGCGGGAATTCCCTCGCGGGAAGAGAAAACTGACGATTCATGTGTGGATCTCAGTCGAGAGGTAACATTAGTCAAGTGAGCAGGGATCTCACTCCTGACACCAAGCCAAGAAAACATGGGGTTTGACAAGAGGGAGAGCCCCCAAAACTCCCAACGGCTGCTAGCTTGTGCTTGTTTCCGGTGGTGGGATGGATAAGGTTGCAAGTCCCTGCTGCAGAGGCACATATATAATCGACCATTAGGCCCTGGCCGTTACATGTTTGGCATTGACAAACCTCTCTATAAACTTCACATTTCATCTTTAACAATGGCTAACCCTTACCCCTTCCAAGACAAGGTTATTGCCGTGACGGGCGCTAGCCGAGGAACCGGCCTGGCTTTGACCCGGTATCTGCTCATCCGGGGCGCGAAGGTGTCCATGGCTGCGACTTCAGAGGAGAATCTGAAGAAGGCGGTTGGGGAGATCAAGAAGGATATTCCAGATGTCAAGGACCGCGTGATTTACTTTCCCGTCGATGTCGTCAACCCCAAGGATGTGGAGAACTGGATCGAGGCGACGGTCGCGAAATGGGGTGAACTTGATGGTGCTGCCAACGTAGCAGGTGAGTCGTTCATTCATGCAACATGCTCGGTGCAGTGCTCACTCCATGAAGCAAAAATGAACAAGAGCATCCATCCCATCGAGGAGCTGGCCCTCGAGGAACTCAAGGAGGTGCTAGACGTCAACGTCATCGGCACCTTCAACAGCATAAAATACGAGATGAAGAACATGAAGCCCGGTGGCAGCATCGTCAACTGTGGAAGCCAGCAGGTCAAGTACGCCTCCGGAAACATGGGAGCCTACGCGGCGTCCAAGAACGCCGTCCGCGGTCTTAGCCAAGCTGCCGCTTACGAGGGCGGAGCCAAGTACCCCAAGAACCCCATCCGGGTGAACCTCCTGTGCCCGTAGGTTGCAAATCCCTTCCGCTTGGGTCCTCGCTAACAGGTCCAGGGGATGTATCGATACGGACATGATTCGCCAACCCCTGCATCTGCCTAATGGACAGGGGACGTGGACCATGACCGAGGATGATAATCTTACGTCGATCATTAAGCGCTATTCTAAGCCGGAGGAGGTTTCGGCTGCTATTGCTTTCTTGCTAGGCGATGAGAGCAAGTTCGTTACCAAGCAGGAGTGGTATGTTGATGGAGGATGGATGGAGGCCAACTACGTTGGTTGATGGGCTTCTGTGTTCAGCAACAAAGGGATCGAGACCATGAACGTGTCGAGGGTCCTTGTCGATACGTTTAATACATAAATCCACGTTAAATTCGAGTACATGTTTCGTTGGAGTATTGTGAAGATTCCTTGAACGCCATGAGGCTGACATGCGAAACGGGTGTTTCCTTGCCTAGCCCTTGACCGATCTGCACAACCTAATCCTCTTCTCTTGTTTACTTGCGACTCTGAACCTCCAGGGGTTCGAATCTCAACACCAAATGCTCACCCAGAGGCCTCGCCGTATACGCATCCTCCTGCTCAATGCCCTCATCATCAATAACCGTAGTCTTGAAATTCGCGTAAATCACCGCGAGGGTATCCTTCATCTCATTCATGGCAAAATTGGAGCCAATGCACATACGGCCTCCACTGCCGAAAGCCCAGAACCTTCTGTGCATTTCACGTCGTCTTCCCTCGCCTTCAGTCGAACTGGAACCTGGACCCTCCTCGTTGACTTCGTCTGGTAGCCATCGCCTGGGATTCCATTCTTCCGGCTCCGGAAAGACTTGCTCGTCGCGGTGGAGAGTGTAGGCGAGTGATGCGATCCGGACACCACCGGGGATGCGGTGTCCTGCTATGGAGCATCCATCCTTGGGTGTTTCACGCGGCTGGGGGCCTGGGATGGGTGCGTGTAGACGAAGAGTTTCCATTATGACCGCGTTAAGAAGTGGCAGAGAATCTACAGCCTTGGGGTCTGGCAGTTCCTGACCGGCTGTGGTATCTCCAGTAGCTGGTTCGCCTGCATCTGAACCCGACGCGCAGAGCCGTCTCAAGGAGGACCCCAGAGACTGTATTTCAGCGCGTAGCTGTTCTTGGATCACAGGCAGCTTTGAGAGGTGCCATGTCGCATAAGTCAGGGCTATACCTGCCGTTTCTTGACCGGCCAACGAATGATCCATGAGCTCAGATGCGACTGCAGTATCCCTCTCAAGAATGCTTGTGCTATAGAGCATGCTCTTTTCTCCGTTGGTACGGAATTCGCGGTCGATTCCGGCATTCAAGGCATTGTAAACAACCGGTTCGTCAACAGCAGATGCTTCGATGTTGCTACCTTGACCTTTGCCCTCGGCTGATTTCTCATCCATTGCTTTTTGGATGCCCTCGCAAAGACTCATGTTCCATCGGCCAAGCTCAGTATTCGACTCGTCGACCCATTTGGGGTAGAGTCTGAACCAGGGAATCCAACGCTTGCAAAAGGCCGTCAGTCCCGGAACCTCCTGGGACCAGAAAGTGTAATTCGCACGGGCGAGATACATTTCCTGCCAGCTCTGGCGGTAGGACTCGTCCCGAATAAAGTTTGTTCCATTGGAGAGGCCAAATATGTAGGCGATGATCATGTCCATGGCGGTTGCGAGGAAGAGGCTAAACACCTCAACATCATGGGCCTCTGAGTTCTTATTGTTATTTTCAGCGTCGACTGTTGCCTTTTTCTGAGATGGCCCATATAGAACCGGTAGCATGCGCTGGAACAGGATGTGGGCCGTTTGAGATCTACTCGCTGCCGAAGATTGGATGAACGATTTTGAGTAGACGTTGGATATCATGCGTTTGCGGAGGGAATGGGGCTTTGATGATGCGGTTGAGAACATGTTTGGGATGCTGAAATGGAGTTAGGTCTCTTCGGTTTGCGGCAATCGAACATGCTCTTGAAGCTGGAGACGGTAGCAACCGGCTCGATACTCACCCATAGTTATCAAAGATGCTATACCAATAGCCCTTTTCGAAGCCGCCTTGATAAACGGTCCTTACCCCCTCGACGCCATCAACGCTCACCTCGTTTGGGCCAACTCTGACGACAGGTCCATGCCTAAGATGCGCCTCGTGCAAAGACTTGTTTTCCCGTCTGTTTTTCCTCGCTAGGAGCACCCAGAGGGAGGAGAAGTGGCAGGTCCAGTGTGCTGCGGGGAGGTCGCTGAGAGGGGACAGTAACGCTGGGTATAGGAGGTACTGATAAAGAACGTAGAGAGCCGCGGTAGCGACGGCGGCCGGTAGAACTAGGCCCATCGCGAAGAGAAGAGAAGCCGAATTGCTTGCTTCAACGGACTTGGGTACTTTTCTGATCCAGCGAGATCAGGGAAGGAGCAATTTGTAGCTGATATGATATCTGGGCATCGTCTGTAGATGCGGAGATACGAGGGGTTATCTAATAATTCCGTCGTCATTGGACAGCGAGACGACGCTAGAGTGGCCGAACATGGCAGTTCTTTCCGTCGTGGCGTTGATATCGACATAGGGCGTAATGACACTCGCGTGGGGCGCAACGTCAGCTGGTGGAGGGTGCAAAATAGTCTCGGAGAGTGGTACAAGCGCCGAGGGTTAGCAAACTGGTTGTCGACCATTCGCTGTTCTAACTTACTTTAATATTGAGCTGAGGCGGGCACATGGTCAATTGTAGGTTGGTGGAAGTTCCGTGCAGTTCTGTTGCTGCCCGACCAAGTAATATGACAATAAAGTTGCTGGGGGATGATACTGTGGAGGTAAACTCCAATGCCCTCGTGACAGACGGTTTGAGCATGGCCTGTCCTGGGCGGATGGCCTACTTCTGTTGTTGAGCATTGACAACACCGCTTGTTATTCGATTGGCGATGCGTAGCAAACTTCATAAGTGTTATGCTACAGGTAAGCTCCAAGCCCAACGCTCCGTTTCTCCGCTTCCAGCCTAACGCCCAAGGCGTCTTCGTCAAAATATATCTATCATATGGATGAAGCAATGCGGACAAGGAAGCTGCCTAGGCCGCTTCACTTCTCCACCCAAGCCACCCTACTTCTCCCTCCAGACCAAAATCCCCTTGGCGTACAATCCCGAGACGACACCCACTCCTCTCTCCGCATCCTTCACTGCCGTCGCGCTCGTAGGATATTCCGTGTCGACGTAGAGATGCTTCAAGCCTCCACTCTCACTCCATTCCGCCACCCAGGAACCCGCTGCACCCAGGGCGCAGTAGTGTTTCACGTCCGGAGCCGCGTCCTTGAATTCATTGACGTCGTTGCAGATGTACCGAGTGCTTGCAAACTTGGTCAAGGACGGTGCGTGCGGGTGTCCCGCGATGAGCAGCTTGCCAGCAGACAGGGAGAGGTTGTCGGGAAGGAACGGCAGCCGAATTTTCGAGGCTTCTTCAAAGACTGTTGCGTTTGGTGTGTTGAACAAGTATACAGTAGCTCTCGAGGTAGCCGAGATCGCTACAATCGAGGAGTTGAGTCTTTCGACGCCGTTGGCAAACGGTACCTGCGCGACGATCTCTGCTTGGACCTCTGGATGCTCGATGTTGACGTAGACGATTGTACCCGTGGCAGGCGAGAGATAAATCTCCATAAGAGACAGGAACTTTGAGGAGTTCTCCTTGGTGAAGCGCTGGGAATTGGTGACGTAAAATTCTTTACTATTGATGAGCGAGATGGCATTGGGACCCCGGATCAAGGGATGTTGGATAGTGCGTAGGTACGTCGCCGTTGAAAGCTTGACATCCAGCTTGAATAGCTCGATGCGAGGCCCAGCCTTCGCATGGCTAGCCACGAACAGAGTGCTCGTGCTCTTGTCATACGCCATGCCTAGAGTATGAAAGTCCTTCTCGGAGGGGAAGTCAACAAGCTTCAGGCGGGTGAGAGACTCCGCGTCGGGCTTGGAGCTGCTCTCGTAGTTGTACGCCCAGAGATTGGCGTTCTCAAGCTCTCCAGGGATAGAGATGCCCTGTATACCGTTAGATCAGTTCCTGTGTTTGGGGGTGTTGGGTACATACCATGACGGTGTTTGACCGCTCCCTTCCAGCGTCGCAGGCCAGGATCGCCAGGTGGTGCTCCTCAATCAGTAGGACATCTTCGCAGCTCCGGATCTGGTCCTGAAACTTGATCTCATAGCTGCCGAGGGCATTCACCTTGGCAAGACGCTCAGGTGTGTTCGAGTAGAACAAGGGCAGAAGCCTGAATCGCTCATAGAGCGAAGGCGCAAGGGCCGCAAGGGCGAGGACGACCTAAAAGGAGTCAGCGATCGGGTCACAGCTATCCATTGTCCCAGGGTACAAGGGCTCACAAGCACTGATCGAAGAGCCATGATTGCTCGGGATCAAACACTTCATCTGACAGTTGGGAGAGGAGAGATGAATGTTGACAGATCTTCCGCGATTGCCCTGCTTATGGATGTCTCGGATATCTCCAGGTGCGACGTCGGGTCTTTGATCTTCCACCCCGGCTGACGCGCGGAAGCCGAGGGGTTGTTGAACCTTAATTCCCTACGTCGGCAGTTATTTTTATGCCGACTTCGACTGCTGTGATGCTGGAAGCCAGTTGCGGGCGTAGTCGGGTGCTCCCAGGGGGAAAGAAAACACCGGAATGATAATTAGGAAACATTCTCTAAAATACTCCTAATAAGATAGCCTAAATTTATATAAAAAATAGCTAAATCTATAAAATCTATTATAATATTATCTTCTAATTTTTAGATATTATTATTAAGGATAAGAGGGTACTAGTCTTAGCATTAGAGGAGGCCTCTTCCTATGTATTTTTTCTACGACGGGCCACTGTAAATACAGCTGGGCCTAAGCGCTGCTAGGCCCCAGAGCACACCCGACTGCTAATCGGATCGGAAACCTGGTTCAGCCCAGGGGCACGTAGCCGGTCCCAACCGATATTTTTTTGGTACGTCATCGCTTTATCTTATCTAATCTCTTTATCTAATCATGCTTATCGAATTGCAATTCCTTAGGAGAATCAGCTCCCGGGTAACCCGTTGGGGACGAAAAAGAATACCCCAAAAATGTCCATGTAAATTAAAGCATTGCAAATAATGGAGGTACATAGATTAAATTCAATAGGTTGAAAAATCCTAGTTTGAATTGAAGTGTGGGAAGTTGAATTGAGCGCAGCGCTGCACCAAGATGATCCATTAGTTCAGATCAGACTTCATGACCGCCGCTTCAGTTCTGTCTGACCTCCCCTCCCTATAATCATCAAACCAGTACCTCTGCATTATCACGAGCCCGCCTTTCTCATACGTTCGCCTTGCTCCCTCATTGTCATAGTCAACAACCAATAAGACCCTCGCTTTGCTCCCAGATGCCAATTCCGACGCGACTCTGTTCGCAAACGCGACGAGCGCACTGCCTAGGCCCTGACCCCTCCCATTTAGCCGCACATACATGGCATTCAAGACGAAATGCCACGTTGCTTCGGCGTCTAAGACGACTTCGGGGTCAAAATAGAAGTCGCTCTTGAATCGCTTCGCCGTAGACTCCTTGTCGAATGGGCCGATGAGGGTGAGGGAAGCGAGCCACTCCTCATTCAGGATACGTGCCACATCATCGGGATCCGAGTGGGCATCTCCCGAACCTGGGCCGGAGATGGCGATGATGTTTGTGGCAAGAGGATTGGATACTCGCGATACCCAGGTGTCGTGCGGGAAGGCCGTCTCGCGAGCAAGGGTTGAGCCGAATGACTCTGGAGATAACTCGAGGGAGAGGAGACGGAAGGCTTTGTACTTGGCGACGAGAAGATTGAACTCTTCTTTCGAAGGTAAAGATTTCGGGAGCACAAGGACTGTCATTTTATTTGCGTTGATACGAGTTGTTGTTCCACGGATAATGGTTAAATAACAGGCTGGTGAGCAAACGCGAAACGACTTTGACTCATCGCCGAAGAAGGCACGTGTTAGCACGCGATGGTCACGGGAAATAGTGTGCTTATGCATGCCTCTTATAGACGGCCTGTAATCATCAATACCATTTTGACCCCTTGCTCCTACTCCACCCAAATTTTTGAGCACTGCCTCGGTCCATTCGTAGCATGGTAGCAGGACATTCACTCTATAGCACGGCCGTGCTGTGAAACATACTCAGATACAGATTTCATCCTGCTAATTTATCGCTGCCTAAAACAAGGTGGTATGGGGAGTCCAACAGTGAGGCAGACTGGGGATGTTGGTCCCAGTTACGATGTTGGTCGTCACGAATGCCTGGTCTGCGTGTTGGGTGGCAGTGAATTTTGGGCTTCACATGCCGCTGATACCAAGTAAACTCAAGCAGAAGCAGGCTCTACGAAACAATCTACGTCATGGAATTTATTGGGCAGCATAGGTGAAGAAAGTGTTGAGACTACCCATGCGGGAGGCCGACCGGGCAGCCAACTCTACCCTTTCGACACCAGTAAACTCGCTGGGAAATAGGACGATACGAGGCAGCAGGGAATAATTGCGTGCGATTGTCTTGTATATTTGTTGGCTCATTCTGTACGTGGCAGGTACCTGAGAAAAGTTTGAAAGTGCAGGCCGTTAAGGAGGCCACGGTAGGCTGCAGCTTGTCCGAAGTGTATTAACCCCCAACCAACGGGTTTTCATATTTCTTGATAAATTTCCAACTCCTTCCCTCCTCCTCTCTTCTTCAAATGACGCCTGCCACCGCCCAGAATTCATTCAGCAACCCATTTCCATCTCTTTCGCACAGCATCTCATCTCCCAACATGGCGGCGGCGATCTCAAAGGAGCAGGCTGACTACCTCTTTCATCATCTTTTCCTGCCCTCAAAGCTCCCGGGAGGTGACGATAGCTCTCCTTCGAATGAAGCTCGGCTCGTCGACGTGGTGCACCTCTCTTTGAGACGTTTCCTTGTCGAAACGAGCGAGGAGAATGTGCCCATCGTCAGGGCGTGCATATCAATGGTGGATGGTCTGCGCAGGGCGACAGACAGTCGTGGATACCTGAGAGAAGCAGGCGTGCTGGAGCTGCTAAGGCAGCTCAACCAACATGGTGCGACTTCATCCTCCTCGCCCTAGACTTTGTGCTCACTAATGCTGACCTGATGATCCAAAGAACCCGTCGCCCTATTTCACATCCGAGCCCAGAATGCAGGCGTCCTCATCCGCCTGACGTCAACCTCGTTCGTCTTCGAAACCTTTGAGCTGTCTCCGACTGGAGACTCTGTCTTTGCGACGAAAGGCCGTCTCATCCGCCATTTTCCGGCCCACGCCATCGAAGTTTTACCAGATGACTTCCACAACGCCGACTTCCAGTCCGTCTTGGCCAAGACGCTCATGAAAATGAGCCACCAGCCGGCACAGGAGATGATCCAGAAAGTGCGCAAGGCAAAACAAGAGCACGACGAGGAGAGGGAAACAGTCGATCCCCGAGTCGTCACCGAGCTGCTCACAAGTATTCTCCGGGGTGTCGGAGAGGAGGTCAAAGTGATGGGAGTCTCCAAGAATACCCGCGAGGAAGTCATGTGGAGCCAGAGCAAGCTTCCTTGGAGACGGTCTCCTGTCTGGCTTTTGCTGCGTGTCGGTCTCCAGCTGACCATGACCCGTCTTGGAATCAATCACGAGGGTATCTACAAGCAGTTTATGGTTTTCTTGATGGCTCAAGTGCTTGACTTTGCGAACCGGCAGGTGACGGCCAGCGATGTGCTTCACACGATGACGACGAAGATCTCCAGGCGGCTGTGCAAACTTGAGAACCCGCAAGATGGACAGTGGCTGCGAACTATTCAGCGGATCGTCTCAACGACCTCCAAATCTTTGGCGGCGAGATGGAAACGAATCTGTGAGCGATCGGAGCGGCCCCTTGAACTTGACGCCCTCTCCAAGCTCGACATGAGGGAGGGCATCAACTTCTCCCTGCCTCAGATGGAGGAATTTCTCTCTTCGATACCCCAACGGGAGAAAGAGATCGAATGGCCAAACTTCGCGCCGCCTTCGCATGTCTTTGACTCGAACCAATTTCCAGATGTGCACTTGGCTGGGGGCCAAGAATACTTGCCCTTTAACCTTGCCATGGTGGAGTCTTGGGTTGCTGCTCATCTCAACGAGTGGCTCGTGAACCACATCAAGCAGGAGTCCTCATGTCAGAAGCTGAAAACACTGATTGAGACGTATCATTCTGCGGCTGCGGGGTGGTACTCGACCCGTCCAGAGGGTGCGTCGAGAATGCTCCTCGCGATTGGAGAGCTGTGGGTGGCAGCAGACAGAGCAGCTATTCATGCCATCCCCATGCTGAAGGATTACGAACCAGAGGTGCCGACTGAAGTGTGGCAAGTGCTGTTGCTCAGTTCCAAGGCAGATATGGAGAGACTCCATCGTGTTGAAACCTACCTGTTGGGCCGACAGAGAGTGGCGGCGTCCAAGAACCGACCCTCAGTCTTTCGGTCTTACGGAGAAAGCTTTTCGTTTCAAGTTAAGTACTTCTCGACATCTTCTTCGCATCAGGAACTGAAGATTCTGATCGAGAGGGAAGCATCACAACAGAGGGAAGAAAAGCGAAGAGAGTTCCGCAGACTCAAAGAGCGATATGACAGTCTGATGCAGCAGCACGCCAACACGGAATGCGAGCAATTACCGGTAGTGGAGTTCGGCATGACCTTCTTGCAGCACTTCAGTAATCTATGCAGCCGCTGCGCCCTGCTGAGGCAAGCAAACGATCTGCAGGTTCACGTCCACGAGTGGCCACTGCCCATGGACTTGCGCGACGCCCAGACGACGGTGTTCGAACTGGCTGTCCCCCCGACTTTTGCTGCCTGGCGAGACATAACGCTGTATCTCATCGACAACGTTCTGGGTTGCGAGCCTCGCGAAAAGAACCGACCCGAGTCATCCTACCCCCTGCGAACGTACCAACCACTTTCTTCGTTCTTCTCCAGCGCACCCAATCATCGCATACATCTTCTCTCGAGCACAAAGCCAAACGCTGTTACCCACCGACAAGGTAAATCGGTTGGCCACAGCACTGAAGCAGATGTGTGTGTCAACAACGGCCTTCAGTACCACTACTTTGACGAAAGCCGACTCAGATTTCTCTCCGAATTCTCGCCTTGTCGTGGCCTATCGAGCTTGTGCACTTTCAAGCTACCTTCGCGCGCCAAGGCCCTGAAACGATTCCTCGCCCGACATTGGGAATGTCCCAGCGGCGAGACACCCAACCGGGTCATCGCCAGCCAGTCCGACTGCCCAGACTACATGCCTCTGGGGGAGTACAAGGCCCTGGCCGCCTTACCGTACGGGTATCAGATCCAGTGGATGAGCATCCTGACACAGCTTGCTATGCCCACCGTTGACTTTAACAAGACGGAGACTGCCACGTTTCTGCTCCAGATGAGTCTGCAAGCGGGGCCTTATTCCGCGTCCCGGAGCATGCGAGAGACTCACGCGAGGCTTTCTGACCCTTTCTTTGGTCGCCAAATGCTGCGTCAGCTCACGGATTGTGTCTCGCGAGTCCAGGAGAACTGGGAATCGCACACTGCCCTCTGTTCCTTCACGATGCTGGCAACACGCCTTCTCTCCCTGGCAAGCCAGGAACTTTGCAACCCGGTCCTCAATCTTCTCGGCTGTTGTCGCCAAATCTCGTATCAATGGTTGACGAGGTTGGTTGAGAAGGCTCAAGGAACGGTCGATAGCGTCCAGCGACAGGAGTTTCTGGAGATTGCGCTCGATATTTCGCTCATCTGTGTGGATTCATTCAACGTGGACGACAAGTTCATGCTTGAGATCTTGTCGGATCCACAACAGGCATCACTCCTGGTTGAAGCCTCTATCATCATTCGCAACAATTCTGCCATGGAGAAGAGAGCAGCGCATCCCCTCCGAGAAGTCATGTTTGACCGATGGAGGTACACCATGCATCGCGCTCGCTCTGTCTTGGTCCAAGAAGTTACTCTTAGGGGGAACGCTTGTCTCGATATCGCCATCAAGAGGCGTTGGCCGGCCTTCAAGTCAACTTCCAGCTGGACGCTGGCCCCCGGAACCTGTTACTGGTTCGAGACGACCTCGGAACACCTCCAGGTTCATCTCAACAGCCTGACAGGCGAGCTCTTAGTCAATGGCCTGCCGCTTTCACGACTCCCTAGCGACTATGAACAGCACAGTGACTACAGGCGGCTATTTGGGCCCTTGATCCTGGACGTGACGCCGAGTGCATTGCCGGGCATGAGATTCTGCACCACCACGACATTCCAAGACCATGTCATACACTTTGGTATGCAGGATGCACCCTATGGCGAGGACTTGCTTGTTCGCATGGAAAAGAATGGATCGTTTCTGGATCTTATCCCCCCTCGCACTCTCACGGGGTTGCTCCCAGACGACTTGGTGGGCGGCTACGCACATTGGTACCATAGCGACTCAGGAGTGGTTGAATTCCGACCCCTGGACGACCCCTGGAGTGTCGATGCAGATAACTGGCAGTTCAAACGACATTTAGGGAGCTGGGAACTTGGCCGTCGAGGCAGAAAGTTCCTACTGGCTCCCTCCAGCCTCTTTGCTGAGCGCATCGCGGCCATCTTGTCTCCCCTCGAAGCCCGATTGCGTCTTCATCTGCTGTATGATGTCGAAACAGGCACTCTTGAGGTACAGGTTCCCGGTCTGCAGCTTGAGTTTCTTCTGAGGGTCGGAGAATCAGCCATTCGATCCAGGCAGTTCCGAGCTATGCAGATTGACGCAGACCAGTCCGTTGGAACACTCGTGGGATTCCAAAGCAAGCTGATCCTAAGGAACGAGAATGATTCCCAAACAAGGATGTTGATCATCCCAGAAGGGGAAATCTGCTACCAAAGGTGGTCAGGAGACTCTATTGACGAGCGGCATGTCAGAGTTTCGGTCAAGCATGGGACGGCCTCGCGCGTGCAAGCCTACCGGATCGACAACCTCCTGTACCGGCTGGTGGCCAACGACAAGATTGAGAGCAAGCTACACCTCGCCTACCTCCACGCTCTCACTTCCTTCTGCTTTCCGGATCCTTTCCTCAAGCGGAAAGGCACAGAAGAAGCTCTTCGGATTCTGCAATCTGCTTCTGTCCGGACTCCTGGCTGCTTGAGCCCTGTCGCCTATGAAAGACTGGGACTGATCGCAGGTCTAGCTCCACGACGTTTCTTTTATCCCAAGCATATGAGAGTTATGCAGAACGTCGAGTGGTCGACCACAGTCAGTTTCTCGACCCAGGATGATCGGTTCTACAAGATCACTCAAGAGATCCGTAACAGGGCCCGGGAAATTGGGTTCCTCTATCCCCAGGCTGAAATCCCTCAGAGTACACCAATCCGCACTTCGATGGACCTTGTCGAACGAGCAATCCTCCACGCTTCTCGTCAACACGTATCCGGATTCGGAGCCGAGGACTTCACCACCGAGTTCGACACCCGGTATAACTCTCGAGACTCCAAACAATCAGACCGAGGATCGCGCGCCTACGAGATGGCCTTCCGGATCCATCATAACCATCGCGGTCTTTTTAGACCCGTCGCATCAGGTCTCGCTCTGCACTTATACCGGCTTCTTGAGTGCGATCTAACCCTCTCAGAAAAGGTGTCACCGCTGAAAAACAAGGTGGAATATGACTCCAGATTGCTCCAGAGCCCCCAAGAATTTCTCTCCTCTTACTGGTGCCAGATACACTACGCGTTCAAGGCCAACCAGAACTGGCTCAATAAGTCCGAGTTGATGGTCTGGATAGCGTCCATGTCTTACTCTGCCCAGCACGACGAGCAGGCTACCCAGGCGCTGCTGATGCTCGCTCTGTCGCCTTCTGTGTCGGCCGCGCCACTGGCCCCGGGCGACTTATTCCAGCTGCGCCAAGGCTACAACTTTCAGGCAAACCGGATAGAATCTTGTGCGAACCAGGCTCCTATTCCTTTCGGCCAGTGCCCCGAGGCGAGATTGCAGCCTCTAAATGGGGAATCAGCCAAGAAGACCTCGAAGCGGCGTCAACAGCAGTATCAGTCCAAGAAAAATCGAGCCGCCAGTAGCTTTCGAGACAGTCTTGCGAGACAGTGGTCCAGCAACGCTCCCAGCCAGCCGCAGAGACCGGGAGGCACTGACATCGAGACTTACATCAACGTTTCAAGCGCGATGGCCGCAGTCTTTCCGATTTGGACCAAGTGGTATCAGAATCAACGCTTTAAGGCCTATCTGGAGACTTTCGTCCGGGGGTTGAGTGAGGTACCGGTGGAAATTGTTGCCACCTCGCCGGCCAAGGCGAGGCCGAGACTCGAACAGGCACCTAGTTCTCAAGGCTTTATATCCATCGACCATCTTTTCGCCCAAGATGCTCCGTCTCGATGCACAGAAGGAGCCCCCATCTTCAATGGTTTCCTTCAGCCAACGACAGCAAGTGCAGAGACGAGCGAAAAGCTGACTCAAGTCGTCGACTTTCTTGATTCTAATGCCAGGTTGGACTACGAGCGCCGATACCTGCGGGAGCTACGCCACAGCCTTTCCAGCTTGAGAGATTACGCCGGGAACGAGTTGGACGCAAGAAGAGTCAAGATGCATGCCCACCTTTTTCAAGAACATCTCCGGCGATGCGAAAGCCGCGCAAACTCGATCTATCAGTCGATGTTGGAGGCAGTACGAACGTCTCTGAAAGGCGTTTCTGCCGACTCACCAGCATCCATACAGTCGGTTCTTTCAGACACGGGTTTCCTACCTCGCCTGTCTCCGGCTCTATTCCTCGAGCAACTGAGGAGCTCGCCATGGTTGCGACTCCCTGGGTCATGGAGGAGCGCCATCCGCGAGTATGGACTCGCGATCACGGCTCTTCAGCAGGCCAAGCGGTTTATTCGATTCCAACATGATCATGTTGACCTCCTTCGAGAACTTGAGAACACCGGCCACCAGGGATGGGACCCTCATGAGCACCCGGAGTGGTTGTTGTTGGAATGCGAGAGCGAGATCATGATCCGAGAAGTGCAGGAGCAAATCGCACAACAGATGATCGAGCCACCAGACGACGAGAACGCCGTCATGCAGCTCAACATGGGGGAAGGCAAATCCTCCGTCATCGTCCCGATCGTTGCTATAGCACTGGGTGACGGCTCAAGGCTCGTCCGCGTCATTGTTGCCAAGCCACAGGCCAAGCAGATGCATCAAATGTTGGTGTCGAAGCTAGCTGGCTTGCTGGACCGCCCAGTCTACCAGATTCCCTTTTCGAGAGACATTCGAATGGACAATGGCCGAGCGGAGGTGATCCACCGGCTGCTGACCCGGTGTATGGAAGAGGGAGGTGTTTTGATGGTTCAACCCGAGCATCTCTTGTCATTCCAGCTAATGGAGCTTGAGTGTCGACTCAGTTCACAGCCCCGGACGGCAGACAAGATGATGCAGACTCGCGAGTTCTTTGACTCTGGTTCGAGAGACGTCGTCGATGAGAGTGATGAAAACTTTAGCGTCAAGTTCGAGTTGATCTACACTCTTGGGCAGCAGCGGCCTATCGAACACAGCCCAGACCGATGGAAAGTCATTCAAGAAGTCTTGGGTTATGTTCGAGATTTCAGTTTCGAGGCGAACCGTCGTTTCCCACAGTCTATGGAGTTCGACGATCGACATGAGGCGAGGTTCCCCAGGATTCGGATTCTTCGCCCTGACGCCGAGGAAGCAATACTCAACCGTGTGGCCAGCTTCATCTGCGAAACAGGAATGGTGGGATTCCCTATCGCTCGTCAACCTCCGCAGACCAGAGAGGCAGTTCGGCGTTACATCACTCAAACTGAACTCCTGCCCGAGGATATTGCGGCCGTTGAGCAGAGCTCGTTCTGGGCCGAGACAACGATCAGCCACATCCTCCTCCTTCGAGGCCTCTTATCCGGCGGGATTCTCGCCTTTGCTCTTGGCCAGAAGCGCTGGAGGGTGAATTACGGGACAGATCCAAACAGGGAGAAGAAGACAAAGCTCGCTGTGCCTTTCAGAGCCAAAGACAACCCGACGCCTCGATCAGAGTTCAGCCATCCCGACGTTGTGATTGTGTTGACCTGTCTCAGCTATTACTACAGCGGACTTGACGATGAGGCCCTGTTCTCGGCGCTTTCGTTGCTCATCAGATCTGACAATGCTGCTCTGGAATACCAAGCTTGGGTGCAGACAGCTCCAACTCTACCACATGAATTCGGACACCTGGAAGGCATCAATCTGAAGGACCGCATCCAATGCATATCTCAAGTCTTCCCTCATCTCCGATACTCCAAGGCCGCCATCGACTACTACCTCTGCCGCATGGTCTTTGCGAAGGAGTCCAAGGAGTTCCCCCACAAGCTGTCTGCTTCTGGATGGGATCTGGGCAAGAAGAAGGGCAACCCGACGACAGGCTTCAGTGGGACCAACGACTCCAGATATGTCCTACCGTTGGATATCAAGCAACTGGATCTCCCTGAGCAGAAGCATACCAACGCACTGGTGCTTGAGTACTTGCTACGTCCGGAGAATGGAATCGCCCTTATGCCAGCTGAGATGAGGGGAGCGACCTTCGACAGCCAGTCTCTCTTGCAGTTGGTGAAAGTCATGAGTTACAACACCCGTGTGATTCTCGACGTTGGCGCTCAGGTCATTGACCTCAGCAACTTGGAGTTTGGAAGGACATGGCTCAAGTGCTACGAAGATGAACACACCCAGGCCGTCATTTTTTTCAACGACCGCGATGAGATCATGGTGCTTGACAAATCTGGGAAGGTGGAGGAACTTCAGACGTCGCCTTTTGCAGAGCAGTTGGATCAGTGTCTCGTGTTCCTTGACGAAGCTCACACTCGAGGCACAGATCTCAAACTTCCGGCAGATTACCAGGCTGCAGTGACGTTGGGAGCGAATTTGACCAAAGACAGGTTGGTCCAAGGTACGAATAACCCCCTTCCATATTCTAGGTTTGTCGGTCTTAATACTGACATTGCTCCAGCATGCATGCGGATGCGAAAGCTAGGAAAAGGCCAGACGGTGGTGTTCTGTATCCCGAGAGAAATCGAGCAGAAAATCCGACAACTTCGAGGCAAGGAATTGTCTACTGCGCATAGCATCAACGTTTCCGATGTCCTCTGTTGGGTCATCACCGAGACCTGCCAGGACTTGCGCCGCGCAGTTCCTCTTTGGCTCACCCAAGGTCTTCGTTTCTACCAGCAACAAGCCTTCTGGGATGCACTATCTGGCTGCGAAGAGAGGTTGGTACACGCTCAGAAGTTCATGGAGGCTGAGGCACAGAGTCTTGATATTCGGTATCGGCCTGGGCGCGCCCACTCTGCGGTCTCGACCCTCCTCCGTGGTGTTGAGCCTCATGTTTCTGGGAGATTCCAGCGCCACTGCCAGGAATTCGGCCTGAGGGAACTTCGAACCTCGTCACTCCAAGAAGAACAAGAGCGAGAGCTTTCGCCAGAGACCGAAGAGGAACGCCAGGTCGAGAAGCCTCCTCCAGCAGAGGCGAGAATCCACCAGGTCCATCCGAGCGTCCGCAACTTGGTCAGAACGGGAATATTTAATGCCGCCGATAAAAGTGCCTTTAAGATAGCTTTCGAGGCTCTTGGTGACACGTCCGCTGCGAAGCACTTTGACGTGCGCGAGTTCCCCAAGAGCATCTGGGTCACCAACGACTTTGCTGCCACTGTCAAGGGAGTATTTGGGCCGAACAACGGCTCGGACTCATTTCAGCGACCTGTGCAATGGATCCTTGCCTGTGAGACCAAGCCTGATACGAAACTCGTCGTCATCAGCCCTTTTGAGGCTCAGCAGCTTCTCCCGGAAATCGAGGACTCCAGGTTTGTCACCCTGCATCTCTACGCTCCTCGGATCAATCTGGGATACCGGTCTCTGGACCACTTGAATCTCTACAGTCTACCGAGGGGGGCAGCTTTTGACACTCCTTCTCGACACTTGACGACATACCTCAATCTCTTTGCTGGACAACTGTACTTCTCGTCATTTGACGACTACGTCAGGATGTGTGACTCTCTCGGACTCGCTTGGAGCGCCGCTGATGAGTCCGTGGCACTCGGGCCGGATGGATTCATTCCACCTCATTCAAAGGGCAACTTCATCAACAAGTCGGGCTTTTCGAAGAGTCCTGTCAGGTTCTTCAAGGTTCTCATGGCGAAGATCCGGCAGGAGTGTGAGCTCATTGAGAAGACGCATATGGGCAAGGTTCTGGAGGGTGTACGATTGCTTGAAGATGATTTTTCAGAAAATCGTTAGGAGGGGCCAAGGCGACAGGGGTTTTCTTGTCGTTTAGGTGGTGTTTGTTTTGTAGCTCTGGCTACTAAGCCAGAAGACAGGGATGCAAAGAGGCACAAATTCCAGTGAAGTAGAGACAATAGGCAAATAGATGTGGACGACCGGGGCTTCCATTTTCGTGATCAAGACTTCCTTTCCCTGTCCGCCCAGTTTCGTGAGTCGAGAAGATGAATTGCGAATAAAGCCCTTACAAAGACCAGACTTCCCTCGTGCTAGTCATGGTTATTCGGAAATCCAACGACGCCACCGGCCCTTCTTGATAGCCTTCAAGATTCCCCAATAAGCCGGCTTCTTCTTGAAGTCATCATCCCAGGCCAACGCCGCACCCTCACCGTCAAAGGTATAAGGAATCCACGAGTACTTATCGGAAACGCCCTAGGAATTGTCAGAATACTAGTTCCAGTTCGATCTAGAATTTCATACCCATAGTGTGACGCCGATGCATTTCTTGACAGCCATGCAAGATCCTACCACTCGTTGATACGCCTTCGATTGCTCCTGGAGCTTCTTCTTGGTGGCGGGAGTATTCATGCGGATGTCAACCTCTGTGTACTCGACCAAGGTCCCAAGGTCGGTAAATTGTCTCAGGGCCTTCTCAAGCGTCTTTTGCGAGGGAGTGATGTTTGACTGAGTTGGAGTTGGCTCAACGACCAAGTGTCCCTGCAGTCCTACCCCGTCGATCCTGACACCGTACGACTGGATGAGCTTGACGAGGCGGGCTGCCCCAGCGGTCTTGGCCGAGTTGAACTCGAGGTTGTAGTCGTTGTACCAGAGCTTGGCCTTGGGGTCTGCTTTGGCCGCAAGGCGGAACGCCATGGGTATGTAAGCCTCCCCGATGGTCTTGTACCAGACAGTCTCACGGTAGGTGCCGTCTTCGTTGAGGGCTGTAGAATGTCAGCATGCCTCAATCTCCATGAGGGCCCAAACACACCCTCATTGACAACATCCCAGTGCGTGCATTTGCCACGATATCTTCCTGCCACATTCTTGATATGGTCTTCCATGATCTTGACCAGGGTCTTGTTGTCAAAGTTTCCAGCTTCAACCCAGGGGGCAAGCTGGCTGTGCCAGACAAGGGTGTGGCATCGAAGATTCTTCTTGTGCTTGACGGCAAAATCCGCATGGCGATCAGCAGAATCAAAGGTGAAGTCTCCTCGGCGTGGCTGGACAGACTCCCACTTCATGGCGTTCTCGGGAGTGATGGCACCGAATTCCCATGGGGGTCTGATGATGTCCTCCGTCCTGGAGTCGCTGCCGAGAGTAAGGGCAGTGCCGACATGCTGTTTACCCTTGGCCCGAATAGCGCTGTTCAGGCCTTTCCATCTACCGGGCTTGGTCAATGACTTCATTTTCATGACCAATATTAGGTAGCCTGACTTACGGGGAAGGCCACGCAGCGGCCTCGCCGACGACAGCCAGCGCAAGAACAACGGTGGACAGAATCGAACGCATAGCTGGTGCTCTGTCGGCTGACTTGAAGTCTGATCAAGCTAGAGATGGGGGCATGAATTATCATTTATTTGCTCTACAACCCCGCAAAGCATGGACCTCGAAATGAAGATCATATCACGAGCTTGCCTCGGACCAGCAACGACTGGGATCTCCAAATTCCGAACTGGGAACGGAGACCATTTACCCGCTTGGAAATAGACTAGTTTCGCGGATAAACTGTTAACCTTTTGGCACAAGTTGGAAATGGCCAATGCCTAAATTCCAGCGCGACCCTAGATCTTGGCAGCACACCATGAACTGAGGATCGCGGGGTATTGGCCACGGATAAAGACCGAAACTCTGGGATTAGATGTTCCAATAGCAGATGGCCGTTGTTTCTTGGAATTCTCATGAATGTAGGCTTCTTGGCAGCAACAATAAATACCTCTTCTACCCTCTCGCCGACTTGGTGATGTCGTATTCCAAGGGTTCGGCCTCCCCCGCATCCTCGGCTTTACGGTCCGGCATTGCTGGGGAAACAACTAGACATGGATTAAAGCTCTCTTTAGCCGTTTAGGCTGGATCGGCAAATGGAATCGACACGCATCTATCAGGGGAATTGCTCCGTTGCCACGTTGGCAAAAGAGGGGGGTGGGCCAACCCCCGCGGCCTCTTCCCATTCCCCGAACGACAGCTGAGGATAAGCACGAAACGCCCAATAGCCTAATTGATGTCTTGATCACCGAGTCTATGCTCAGAGTGTTGGATGGCGCCTCCTGCCAGATGCATCCGGGAAGCTTATATCGTCGGCTTTTCTCAACCATCTCGTTCCACCAAACAATAGGCGCATCGTGCCAAGAAACAACGACCTTGATGAGGAAGTTTATGTTGAATTAAGTTGTCTTGTTCATGTTGCCACGTGGCATTGGGTGAATTGCCCGTCAGGTAGCCATCACTCTAGTTAGAACATTTTCAAGTGTCAGCATTTAATATTCTATAATCTAACGGATATACAACTCCAAGACTGGGAAATTACGACAACGGCTAATCAACATTAGTATGTTACTACTGGTCATAAGGAAGCCGAAATACTCTCTGTTTCCCCAGAAGAATCTGGCGACAAAGACCTAATATAGCTCCGAAGGCCTCTTCTTCGCGTCTCGTCGAAAAAGTTCGTCCCCCTCCACCAGAGTAGCAGCCCACGGTATAGTCTTGCACTCAGCCAAGGACCCAGAGCCGCCTCCTGGTCTGTAATGCCACTGGAGAGCGACTAGCTGGCGTCGCCGATCAAAGACACCCTGAAAGATGACAACAAATTTCTCCACCTGGCGGCTATCCATACGCTCTAGCTCGCAGAGCAGTTGAAGGCCTCGATGCAAGACCTGATGCTGATACTGAGCCCGGTTGTCGATATCTCGATCCGGAACTAGGTCTTGAGGAGACCGAGCAGTCTCCCCGGGCCGGTGGATGGGTGGTCCTTTTGCTGATCAACAGCTTCCGAGACTCTGTCGAATAGCCTTGCGTATCTTCCCGCGATGTGGCTGCATATAGGACGCCAGGCCCCCCCGTGGCCGATATCTCCATATTCATCCACCCCCTAGTGAGGGTGTACAGGTCCACTCTCACCGCCAAAGGATGCATCAGGTGGCGGCCGGATAACGGGTTCTTGCCAGATGAAGAGTCTACTCCGTTCATAGTAGAATATGCAGAAATGGCTTTCCAGCTCGATCATTGTGTACAACAGCCCAGCCCTCTCCATCTCGCCGAGCTCCAGGAGAAGTTGCTGAACTTCTTGTCGTTTTCACTCCGGCAGTTGTAGCTGACCGCTTAGTATCCCCACTTTGAATCTCCTCCATGTCAGTAACGCAAATTCAGCCATCACACTCTCGCTATCGGACGCCACTTGCGTGGTAGCTCAGAGGGTTTCAAGATAAGTGTGCTGCGAGTGATCTGGGGGGTTCTCTGAATCCTTCACACTTTCGAGAATTGGGTGCAGTACCTCCAGCAGCTCTGTTGGGCTCAGGCTTGTCAACAAATAAATGAGTTCAAATAAATTCAAATAAATCCAAATCAAATCAAATCAAATCAAGTCGGAACGAATTCAAATTAAATCAAATCGCAGGGGTCAATTTATTTGGATATCTGGATTCATTTGGATAAAAGTACTGGCCAATCACCGCCGGTACCTGCGGGACAGGTTGACCCACTCTTGGCTATCGCCACCTGGTCAGGGATAGGAGTGAGTAGTCAATTGATGAGAATTATCAGAGGTCCAAATCGAACTATGCGGATGCACTGAAACCGTGTAGCTCTTATATAAAAAAAATAAAAATAAAAATAAAATAAAGTTAAAAATAAAAATAAATAAAAATAAAATAAAATAAAAAATAAAAATAAATAAAAATAAAATAAAAGCTTTGATTTATTAGGTAGTAGCAGCTAGCTGCTAGGCAGTAGCTATCATTGATGGCGGCCACGCTAAAATACCTTAAATATCAGTGTAGGGTAAGCTTGATATGCGAGAGCGGCACGATGCGTCTCATCGGGTGGGAGAAAAGTGGGGCCATTTAAGATATCCAAATAAATCCAAATAAATCCAAATGCGCCCAAATCAATTCAAATTAAATTCAAATCGAGTCTCTTTTATCCAAATCAAATCCAACTAGGCTCAATTTGATTTGAATTTATTTATTGACAAGCCTGGTTGGGCTTCGAGACGCATTATTGTTGCGTACGCAGCGGAGACGACCAGCCAGAAGAGCTGTAGAAAGTAACAGGTTGCTTCCGATAGTTGTTCGGAGCTTGGATAGACTTGGCTTCAGGATTGCCCTCTGGTATCTTGAACAGCGGCTGTGTAGTCGGGAATGCCGATAGGAATGACTTGATATCAATGGCCGAGCCCACAGACTCCAAAATCATCACTGCCTGGGCTACTGGGCCACCCTTTGGTGGAATGCGAATTTTGGTCCCGTCCAATAAAAAGCGAGGCCGTTAAGTCGCATCTGGACCGTCCCAAAGAATGCAAATTCTGGTTTCAACCAATTGGCCTTTGGCGCTCGGCCCATTGCATTGACGATCCTAAATGCCAATCTTGCGAATCCTGGATATGACCAATGGTGTTTGAGGACCAGAGACGGAGGAGGGCAGCGCTTACACGAGCCCCAACGCCAACCCAATGACGGCTTGTGGACGAAAGCCACGGGCGGAAAAGACTCACCCCAAAGCGCATTTGCACATTTGGGATTCGTGTCAGACAGACACTTGAATGTGCATATTGAGACTGGGCCGCAGAGATAACTACTTAAGGCGGTAAATCCCCTCTTTGCAAGTTCACGGCAGTCAACTGAGAGACTTCCAAGTACTACAGTCTGCAGCGCGAGAATCTGGCGATTCAAGAGCAACCATTGTTTCTCACTTCAGACATGTCCCGAGCAGAGAGGATCCTGAAATCACAATGGGAGAGCAACAAAGAGCACATCCGCGTCTTGTACCTCGACCAAGACAAGACCCTGGACGAGCTTGTCAGATGCATGGCTGAGAATCATGGCTTTCGCGCCTCGTAAGTTCTTCGAACCCACGCCCCATCTCCGGTTTTCGCGAATACAGTTGTACACTTGATCTAACTCTTGAGAAGGAGAGCCCAGTATATACGAAAGCTCGACGGTTGGAATATGAAGAAGAACTCAACAAAGGATAACTGGAAACACGCCGGCGCCTTGATCAAGAAGCGCGAGATTGACGGAAAGGAGACCGAGATCGTCATGAATGGGAGGGTCGTGCCGCTGAAGAAGTTGAAAAAAGAGCTTGGCAGGTATGCTTGGCAGCAATATTTCGGCTCGCACTCTCTCGGTTAGTACCGAGATTACCCATCGTGGCAAGTATTGAGAACTAATACTGTTCAAGCTGCTACACGAGAGAATAGTCCCGAAGGTGTGATCGCGCGCACACCGCCCTCATCCGCCGCCATCTCCGTCAGGACCAGCACAATCCCTTGGTTTCTGTTTCAGAGTCATCTTCATTCACTCAGTACAGTCTCATAACCTGTGCCGTATTTTCTGTTTCTGTCTAACATCACCGTCAGTTCCTCAGGATTCTCTGCGATCGGCAATCATTGGAAACCCGCGACCCGCTTTGACATTGCCAAACTGGCAAGTAACACAAGCTGACGTTATTGCATTTGCCAAAGTTGTGCTACCATACCGCAAGCCCGTTGGAGATGCTGAAACATTGGTTGAAGTTATGGCAGCCATCAAAGCGGAGATGCCTGACAGGTCCGATCTTGACTCCGCCGTGCAGTTCCACGGACTTACGACGGATCCATGGGCTCAGTTTTTTCAGTGGGCTGTCTATCGCTGTACGAATAACTTCTTGAGTCGTGACCAAACAGACAACTTCGTCAGTTCCATCTCCACAAGCGGCGCCGCCCAGCTTCTCCAGCAAATTTGTCGCATGCCAGGGCCGGCAACCAAGATTCTGCTGTCAAATCTTCTTTTCAGTGCCGTCCGTCGTGGAGATGCGTCACTGACTCGTCTATTGCTCAACTCAGGAGCCGACCCAGAGACCCAGGAGACAGTTTACGGTGACAGAACCGTGCTCCAAACGGCTGCGTTACTTCACAAGCCTCAAATCGTTCAGATGCTACTCGACCGCGGGGCCGATCCCAACAAAGGCGACTGGTGCCCACAGGCGTTCAATAGCAAGCCTGTGTTACTGGCCCTTACGAGACCAAGAGGAGTTGATATCGTCGATATGCTGGTGAGGGCCGGAGCAGTTGTGAACCCACCCCATCACCAAGACCAGGCGGAAACGCCACTTATGAGGGCGGCCGCCAACAGGGACAAAGACGCCGCTAAGTTGCTAATCACAGTTGCGGCGGAAAAGGGTTTCTTCTTCCCCGAACTCCAATCCGTTCTCCAAATCGCTGTGGAGAAAGATGACCTGGAAATGGTCGAGATGTTGCTTGCTGTTGGAGCCGATCCAAACGTTGGGGCCAACTGTACTTGTGGCGAAAAAAGCATGGGCTGTGGCCGTGTCTCACTACCTCTCGTGGCAGCGGCTGTTGCTTGCAACGGTACACAACTAGTGCAGTGTCTGCTCCGGGCCGGCGCAGATATCAACGGCTTCATAGCATCAGACTCTGCTGTTGCCCCGTGTGCCAAAACGCACCACACACCACTTCAAGCATCTATCAGCAGGTGTGACTACACCATGGTCAAATTCTTGCTTGATGCAGGTGCCAGTGCCAACACCAGGGATGACAATCAACCGAGCCCGTTGCAGCAAGCGTGCGCAAGGCTGTTCCATCAGTACAGCCAAAGACACATCATTCATCTACTGCTGCAATCTGGAGCTGATGTCAACGCGGCCCCTCCTCCCATATTTGGAGGTGAAACAGCATCACAAGCCGTCGCACGATCTGGCGACTTGGACATTCTCACCCTGCTCGTCTCTAAAGGAGGAGATGTTAATACTCAAGCCCTCAACCATGGCACATTCACATGCCTTCAAACTGCCTCATATTTGGAAAATATCGAACTTGCTCGACTACTCTTGTCTTTGGGCGCAGATGTCAATTCCCCGGCCTCGAAGCAAGGATTGACTGCTTTGCAAGCAGCATCATCTAGGGGGAACACCCAGCTCGTGGATTTGCTTCTAGCGATGGGCGCTGATGTGAACTTCCGGTCATCAAATCATCAGGAGACTTCATTGGGAGCCGCCATCGATAATGGCCATATTTCGGTTGTCGAAAAGCTGCTCGATGCTGGGGCAGATATTAACCAATCAGGCCTATTCACACCTGCAGTCCGCAGAGCAATTTGCAACAAGAATTACGAGTTGTTTGACTTCCTGGTAGCGAAAGGCGCTGATCTATCCTCTTATACCCGTTCGTCGGAGCTTTTGGTGACTACCATTAGACATCGGTCGGTTCATGCATCTCGATTGCTAATAGAGGCTGGAGTCGATGTCAACCAACCATATACCGAAGTCAGCCGGGGCCGCCCACAATGGATGGTCAAGTGCCCTACAGTACCACTCTCTGAGGCCGTATTGACCGGCGAGGTTGCGCTGGTTGAGTTGCTGCTAGACGCGGGAGCGAAATTTGATGGTCCTGGCTCTAGAGGCCTCGATTTGGCTGTATACGATCGGAGGACAGATATCGTCCGGCTCTTGCTGCAGCGTGGTGCAAATCCCAACCAACTCAACCCGGACAATTTGACCCCTCTCCATCTCGCAGTCAAGAAAAGGCGTGACTTTTGGGTCACCGAAGATGAGGGTGGCCCCAGCATGGGAAACATGGGGATGAACCTCGACATCCTGAAGATGCTAATAGCATACGGCGCCGACGTCAATGGGTTTTCACCCGGGGGGCGATATCCACTACAGATAGTTTGCGACGCCTGTTCATCGAGCTTGGGGAGTAAATCGGAACTGGCAGACTACACAATCGCTCGAGAGCTACTCTTACAGGCCGGTGCAGACTCCAGCTTGTACTCGGAGGCCAAACAACAGGAGGAGTCTGTTGAAAGCACAAGAACTGAGCTTCAATCTGCAGCTTACAATAACGATCTTGACCGGGTTCGACGCCTCATTTCGAGTGGCGAGAACGTCAACGAGCCAGCGGCTCGTAACCGTGGCGCAACAGCTCTGCAATACGCGGCAATGATGGGTCACTTCGACATGGCAGTCTTGCTGCTAGAGAGCGGAGCGGCTATCAACGCGCCGGGGGCAGCAAATGATGGTCGCACAGCACTTCAAGGAGCTGCAGAGCACGGTCGACTTGACATTGTGCATCTCCTGTTGGAAAATGATGACGGGATGGAGTTCTTAGAGGCGCGTTGTCGTGATGCTGCTACGTATGCCGAGAGGGAGGGACACCAAGTTATCGCCCAGATCCTCCGGGAATGGAAACGGCCGTGATGAGGGTCTTCTTTGTCAATGGCTTTTGTGAAGTGTCTGGTCAAGGGAGATATTTATGTGAGAAGGATTAGAAGTGGCCACGAAGACGTGATGGAATCTTTTCCTATACCTATCTGAACTGCTTGGTGCTTTTTCAAGCGCAGGTTGCTTCTGCGATAATAAAGAACACACTGATTTCCTATATCATCCTAGATACAGACTACCGGCAGCTTAATCTGATCCATAAATCCATCTGACGAGACAAACTCTGTCAAACCAGCAAACCCCGAAGAGAAGTGGTTTTATCTGGCCATAAATAAAAACATCGTGGTGGTTTGCGCCAATACTAAATGTGTCTCCGTTATTTCGTGTCGCTCTGGTATATCTTGGGGTATAAGGAAGAAGAACAAGAACGCTGCGACTGTGTCCTGTTGAGATATCCAGATCGCACAGAGAGGTTAGGTTAGGACATGGGAATAACTTTAGACTTTCTTAGTCCGTTCATCGTATTTGAAACCCTTAGAAATGCGTGTATTCGAACCAGGCAGTACAAGTTCGTCAATGGCCTTCACCTAGTAGCCAAGTCTCGCTTCCTACAGCCACCCTAGTTCAAAGAATCCAACCATTCCTTAGACGAAACCACGTCGGCCTGTCTGGTAAATACCTTCTGTGTGAGAACCCTATGAACCTCCTCATCGCGATCTAGGCACAAGTCTTCCACAACAGTCATATCATAATCCATGTCAGCAGCCTGTCTGAGGGTGGACAGGACCGCACCACTCGTGGCTACTCCCGCAAGTGCCAGCTTGCTAATACCTAGACTCCCCAGAACCACCTCCATGTCGGACCCTGTAAAAGCCGAAGTTCTCTTCTTCGTGACCAGCAGATCTTGAGAGTCTCGTGGGGGCGCAACGGCTGGCTCCAGCTCGGTAGAAACGTGGCCTTGGAGGAAGTTTCCGGTGTCCTTGCTCATGGCAACAATCGGGCTCATGAACTTGTTTCGGGTTGAGATGTCTCGATAGCCCGGGCGAAAGGCTGTGTTGACGTGGATGATCTGGACGCCGGCTTCACGAGCCTTTTGGGCAGTTGTTGCAACACGATTGAGGTAACCTTCGCGATCGTAATCTCCTAGCATTGGCAGGATGCCCTGCTGAACATCAAGAATGATGAGGGCGGTGGTTGACATGGTGATGTTATTAGGGATGTGTCTTGACAAATGAGGAAGTTGACCATGAAACTTGTTTGCTAAGTTGAATGAGAGGTGCTTAAATAACCGATGGCAGACAGGGATGTTCTAGTTGAGGGATGAACTACAATCTTCCTGATCGATGGCTGACGGACTTTAGCTTGTTTATGTCCGCATACCATGGGGCTGCTCAGCCTATGTCCGGTAATTCGGCACCGAATCGGCAGTTCTCGTACGTAAACGAATCATCACTATAGGATTTATTAAATGAGCACCATCATGGCTTATAAATCAATAATTCAAACGAACCTTACACTGAAGCGAACGAAGTAAACATGGTTATTGTAGGTAGCACTGAAGCCCAAGCACACAGGTTGAGGCTTGCCCCTCTCAAACGCAATGATACACGTTATCAAAGTATAGTTATAGGTCCATGTATTTGGATCTGGCACGAGTGTCAGATTGATTCGTGATTTCCCCCGGTACGTGTCAGTCAACTACCATTTTCTATCTGCCATATCCTCGATGTGTATGTCCTCAATTCCCTCGGACAGTGGGTATTTATAGTAGTTATCCTACATGATGATTGGTTGCGCCTGCGCATACATGACTCCTTAAACATGTGGCAGTCGTCCCAACTGATCCTTGGTGGCAGCGAGAATCGATTGTTCATCTCGTTCAAAGGGTTTCCTGTACCGAAAGCTGTCGATCTGTCGCCACGCCGACAAGACATAAGCCCTCTCAGCTGGATTCCCGGCCTCAAATGCGTAGAGCAGACCGCCGATGTAGTGGCTTGCCACCAGCGGCCGCATGGATAGAATATGAGGAATACAGCGCCAAATGCGGCTGCTCCACTCATAGCATTTCCCCTCCAGTTCGGGCATGTCCAGGCCAAGGATTCTGTATAGATGCTGGCGTATTCGATCCACCATTATTGCAATCATGCAGTACCACGCTACGTAATTCAACACTTCCATGTTCGTCTCGCCTCGGAACTCGAACCGGGTGCCCAGTGGGGACTCAAGATCTATTGCTTCAACAACTTGGCCTTCCTGGAAGAGGCTCTGGAACTTGGGCTCGTCTCGGCCGGCGATGGTGGAAGCAATCTCATCAAGCTGGTCCAAGAGATGATATGCCAAGATCGTCTGAGAAGGCTCTGTGCTTATTCCCATGGGGTCAATGGTGCGAGCTTTTAGTATGATATCGGGAAGATAGATCAGGCTCAGGCCGAGGCGGTATGTATCGGACATGATCGATGGCTCGAGCGTGGTCGTGTCAACAAAGTCTCGGAGGGCGTTGAACCACTCTGGCTCAGTGTAAAAATTGGGTGATTGCCCCTTAATAAGCCACAGAAACTGTACTGCAGTCAGCTTTTGGTCAAGGAACTAGGCGTGACAAACTTCATACCATGTTGCCTAACGCTTGGAAAGCAAGGTGGAAGCGGAGAGTCTCGCCCGGCTTAGGTGGCCCTTTATGCTTGAGGAGCCAGTAGATGCCTTGAGCATGGGATACCTGAAAGGCGCGCCGGTTCCAGTCGAAAGTAGACTGCTTCACGGTTAGATCAATGAGAACTCTTGTGATGGACTGGAATCGCATGCCTCGATTCTAGTCAGAACGAATGTTGCTGCCAGGGTTTGGTCTGCCAGCCGCTCTTTCGGATCATCGAGCTTATTCCTTAAGCTTCTGAGGGCCTTGGTATAAAGCCTCAGATTGATGATATCCTCCGAAACAGAGGCAGTCCTGATGGCTGTCCATGCCGACAGATATGTGTCGATGGCGGTGTAGAGAGCTTCGTTGTCGTTCATGAGCCGAGGAATGCTGTCCAGGTAGAGCATGGAGACTGATATGTCGAACCCAGACCCTGACGCCGAGTCCAAACAGTTCACGTATCTCTTGACGACCCTGTCGGAGGGGCTGCTTGGTCCAGATGACGGGTTTGCTGGGGCGTAGAGCTTCAACTTGGAAAAGATGGCGCCACTCTCAGTGGCTCGCTGTCTCATAGGGGTCAAGGTAGCATTGCCCCTGCAGGAGCTTTGCGAGCTGGGGTTGCTCTTGCGACCTGGCCCTACGCTCTCAACTACAAACTTCAAGTTGGACGAAGGACCGGAACACGTCTTGGCAGCTTGGCGACAGTTGCCACAGGTCGGCCACGCCTCATCACACTGTTTCAAGTTAACGAACACCCATTCCAAAGGTAAGAGCATGTTGCTGACCTTGATCTTTTTGGACTTGCAGAGGGTGCATCGCCTGCTTTTGAGAGCGCCGACCATGTTGCTTATCTGGTTGTTGTCAGTCAACTACCATCTCAGTCAGGAATGGGCATTGCCAAGGTCATCTCACAAATCCCGCTTCTCCGACGTTTGATGAACGACTCTGCCAAGGTCGAAAGACGATGAGGATCCCCGACCTCAGCTCTATTTGACGCTTGGGTTCACCGTCACGGGCGGAGCGCCACCCGCAACATGGAGCCAAAAGCGGTAATAATTGACAGAGAGAATTCACGTCACATGATAAATGCCATCAGTATGCCGTCACGCCGTCAGCTGATTAGTTCAGCCATGGCGAAAGCCGATGTGACCATGATGTTGCGAGTTCAACTAAACTATCCAATAACTTTGTCATAATAAACGAGTGAAAATAGTTCCATCAAGAAATAGAAAGTCCCTCCGACATCCATAGAGTACATACCTACTGAACATGGTTTGTTCTACCGCTCCCGATGCTACATGCACCCGCTCCATCTGTGACCCTACTTCGACCTGTGCAACTTGGCCCGCGTGATAGCCGGAGAAACAGTGAGAGCCCGGCCCTTCTCATCAACTTCAAACACAAAGGCCTCAAGCCCTACTCCGCCATATGTGAATGAGTCAGTATATATCCAGTCCGCCCTCTTTCTCCACACCCGTGCAAGTGGACCATCCCCCTTGTCATCCGGAACCCGGGGCTGTTCGGCGACGAATGCTACCTGGCCACTGCCAGAGTCTCGGATTGAAGGGACGAGTCGCAGACCGCCTTTGGGGCTGAGGAACTTTTCTCCAATGGGCATCATGTCCGTTCCGTTGCTGATCCACGAGGCGATGTTAATATCGCCAGTAGTCCCGTTCCGAACCAGGCACAGAGAAGAATTTAGCCCTTCAGTGCTCGACACGAAATAGCCTTCGAAATTCTTTGCTGCTTCTTTGGCTGCTTGGGCTTCAAGTGCAGGCACGACAGCATCAATCACCATGTCGCCAAGTATTCCGGAGAGGAGCAGGCGGTTGGCGTCACTGCTGCTTGAGAGAAGGGTGAACCCGGCGTTGTACTCTGGGAGAAGGGCAAGGTATGTGTTGAATACGCCTGATGCGCCTGACTTTGTGTACAAGTCTGTGACGACTCCCGATACTGGGTGCGTGTAACGAGGAATTTCCCACGGACGGCCGACAGAATAGTCAAGACGGTCAGTATGAGTGACTGGCTTCATCCATTGCCGAGTGGTGTTATCAGGTAGAAGGGTCGAGTTGAGAATAGCAGTGCCGAACTTGGCAAGGTCATTGATGGTAGAACAAACACCACCAGAGGCAGCGGCGAAGCCCAGGTCGATACCATACCCAGATTTGTCAATCCCCAGAGGAATAACGGCATGTTCAAGGTCTGCGTCGACTGGCCCTGCACTGGATGATTCTATTCCAAGCGGACCAAAAATATTGGACTTGTAAAGTTCGTCGATGGTCTTATTGGTGATTTTCTGTAGAGCCGCTCCGAGAATAGCGAACCCATTGTTGGAATAGACGGGAGTCGTCCATGGTTTGAATACCGGGGGCCGTTTCTGTCCCACCTCCATATACTTGGCTGCGTCACAGCTTTCGAAGCCTTCTTTGAAGCAATTGGGGACGATTTCCGGATCGTCTAGGTCGAGAGGCGGTAGACCGTAGTCCACGGGATCCAGCGGCTCGGCTGACGGATCGATCATTCGAGCAATTTCAGGAGCCGCAACCTCATACAACTTATCCTCCCACATGTAACTGGCATGAGACAAGCCAGCCATCTGAGCAGCCAACGTGTTTGGCGTGATCTTGTCCCACTCAATGGTGTAGGCGGGTTGATCACTGGCCGGGTGCTGCTGCATGTAATCCGCTAGGCCGGGCAGGATGTCGGCCAAAAGGCGATCCAACTCGCCATTCTTGCACTCGATCAGACCTGCCACGACGGTAAAGACCTTGGTGATGCTGGCGAGTTGGTAGATGCTGTCCCCATCAACCTCATTGGTTCCGTTGTCGGCATTTTTGACCTCAGGTGAAGTGTAGTGGTACTGAATCTTGCTGGCACCCTCATCATGGAGCGAAAAGAGACCGAGGGAGAAGGTAATATTCTTCAAACCGGCAGCTTCTCCATGGCTCTCAAGCGAGCTGACAAGCGTTGCATCGACGGTAGAGGTTAGATTCTTCCAGCTCCTCGTGACGGCACTATGATTGCTGGAGAGATCGGTTGGGGGAGGGTATCTACCCAGTAGATGGTCTGCCAAGACTCCCGTGGTCCATGGCGCAAATGAGAAAGATGAAGGATTGAAAACGCATGTCGTTTGTTAATGCTGTTGGTGTGCTTGCAGAAGACTGATTGATGGTGGAAGTTGCAGAAGCTTATTGTGCTTGAAGAAAACGGATTGGCATTGGAAGTTGCAGGTGCTTTAAGTATTTTGTCGTTGCTCTATTATCTCGGAAATGTTCAAATCTACTAGAATATTATTTCATCATCACCAAAAACAAGATTTACTCAATTGAGCTGGATGTTGCGTATCTGGTTTGCATCGCCCTGGTGGGCTTCGAGGATCCTCATTTAGATCAAGCCTATTCCCAAGGTGTTGTTGTTGTTGGAGCGTTTACTCTACAGCCGCAGACTAAAAGGCGCCACTCATCTTCCTTTCAATCCCATGTTGATCAAAACAGGGAAGCAGTGGCAGAGCTGATATAGGTAGTGGTCCCCCTGGCCGCCGAGATCCGCTGGCCGCGATCAGCTCCCGCGAGATGCTTCCCAAAAAGGCAATTTCTCGGTCCCGCCGTCAACGCCGAGGGCGCACTCCAACCTCCTGCTTGCATCTGATCTCTCTAGTAAATGGAGTTTTGAGTCCGTCGTGGACAGATTTAAGCCCTGTTAAAGTGTATCCAACTGCTGATAGGCCAAATTTCAACATTTCTGGGATGACCGACCGACTAAGCCTTGCCCTCGTCGCCGCAGATCACTCGTCGCAATGAATCGTGAGCATGACATCACGCGCCACTGAGTTTTGTGCGATTGAGGAAATCTCTTGCGTTCTAAAAACGTTTGTTAGTGGTGATAAGGGTAAACCATCGATCCGCCAGCTGAGATATATGCCTGCTTTGATACCGCGTGGATGAGCATAAATGCAGGCAAGCTCTAGCAGAAGTTTCTCCCTGGCACCCGATTCTATCATACATCTTGTTTAACTTCCAAATTCCTCCCAAGGCCTGTAATATCTAACAGAATTACACCTTCATTCATCCAACGCACGACTACACGTTTGCATTATGTCGTCAAACACCATGTATCTCAAACTCGTCCTCCTCGCCGAAGCTGAGAAGACTTGCGACTCCTTTCCGGGCGCGCACAAACCCATCATTGGTTGGCTGACCAACTGTCCTATCAACGAGGAGGCAAACTCCAACGTTACTTATACGCCATCGCCGGGAGCGGCGACCCAGGAGACTGCTGTCTTATTGGGCGTTGTTGCTGTTGCTGCTGGGGCGGCGGCTGCTGCTGTGATGCTCTAGGTGTAGATGAGCAAGACACAGGCTGAAGGCTTTCGAGGTATAAATCATCAGGTTAAGAGCTGGTCTTTTACCGCTTCAGCTAGAGTGTTTTAGATGCCATTGTGTTTCATGTTACTAGTTTTTGGTCAATTTGAACGGAAATCTTTGACTTGACGTTGTAGTTTGGAAGTACCTATGCTTCCATTGAGTTCTTACATGATCTTGACGACGAGGTCAGAGCAACCGGATCCAAGATTATCGCGCCTATTGACACACTTAAATGACGTATTTTGCCTGATTCAAGTGGATGTCGGGCTCTGTCACATAATTACCTCTCGCCAACTACGAGCAAACCGCTCAAGGTGGCCATCACAAGCTGAAATTTCATTTTCAGCTTCATATTGCACGCGAATCGTCATTTGAGAACAAGATTGCCCGTGATGCGCTGAACACAAACACAAACGCATTGTCCTGCGTCACCGCCTGATCCTTGGCACCACGAGCACGGGAATTGATCCGCCCACCGGGGATATTCCACGCGTCAGGGTTCCTTGGACCAACGCTCTGGACGCTCGGACTAAGAGCTTCTTCAAGTTAGTCCTACGAGCTTATGTGCTGCTAAGTTTGTATTCCATTCCTCTTCGCCTGGGTGTTCCACTTCGGGACTAGGGGGCTAGGACCAGATGTCTCAGACTGCCCTTTGGAATGTCGGTGATGCTTGGACAATTCGGTATGCGTGTCATGCCCAATGTTACCGTTGAAGATGATAAATAAGTTTATCGATCCTCCTTGCTCGGCTAGCTATAGCGTCTTGGTCCTGGTGTTGAGAACGGCAGTGATGCGCAGCCACGTCAGACCCCTGCGCTGGTCTGGTTTCAGCAACAGGGTTTGCTTTGGCGGCGCGGTGCCTGGAATTCAGTAATCCCTAAAACAGCATAACCTAAAAGGGGACTGGATTGGTTCATGTAGGACTTTACACGGTTTGGAATGGTGACAGTCGGACCCTCCCGGTAGCTCGACCCTGATGGTTGCTCGACACAACGAGCTCAGGATTTCACTGATAAATTCTCAGTTCCAGTATGATCCAGATCTGTCAAGGGAGCAACGGGAAAACCCAGGCCAAATCGGCCAAAAGGATAGCTCTGTCTCCAACATGCGTAGCCAGAATTCCCAAATCCGAACGCCCTCCGTCAAGGTCGGGAACGTCACTGGTTGTCTATGCCTAAAAGCAGATCTGAGAGGCGGAAATGAGGCTGCGTTGCAAAACATGCTTTGCACATTCTATGAATAGGTTGCCGTCATGGGGTTGAGTGGCGATAGCAGATCGCGAGAGTGACAGGGCACAAGCGGGCATCACCACTGGCCATTGATTCAAGAAGCAAGCATGATATCACTCAGCCCTGATTAATGACTATGATTCAGTGATGCCCTGGGAAGATCGCCACCCCTGGTCATCAGGACGGCTGCACTTTCATCCCCAAGAATCAAGCCCCGTGACATCAGGCTGCCAAAATTCTCGACCATTCCGCATCTAACAGACGTTGGATGGTAGGCTTTCTCACGGACCTGCAAAAGCGCCGATCCCGCGGCTGGTTCGCATCCGTAACTTTAGTTTCGGTGACTGTCAACGGGCGACGCCATCCGGAATCGAGAAACAGAAATGGCATTCCTAAGTGACATAACAGCGCAACCGTCCACAACAAAGTTTCAGACACGTATATAATGAACTGAATGCTCGACGGTTACCGTTTGCATCGTTGGCTAGTCAACCTAAAGAAATCGCCAGAGCTGAATCAAATCACGAAGCATTTATCTCTGAAACATCCCCATCTTTTGCAAGTAACCCCCAGTCAGCATCAAACATGCTCTTTTCAAAAATCTCCGCTCAGTATTTCCTACTCTTGGGCTTCCAATTTGTCGTCGGAGGACACACGGCCCCAGCTGACGAACCCGAGATTCAAGTCGAAAAAGGTGTCTCCATCTCGGTCCTCCATGCCAAGCCCGAAGTCTTCGTGTCTGATGGCCACGGATCGATTGTGCTGGGCGATGGCTTAGACAAACGCAGCATCCGGCAGCTCTTCCCCAGGGCCTTGACCGATGACCAGAAGACTTCGTTGAAGCTCCACAATGAAGCTCGCGATAAGAAAAAGGTCAAGGCACTGGTCTGGGACAGGGACCTCGAGTCCCAGGCCAGGACCTGGGCAAAAAGACTTGCCAAATATGGCCAGTTCAAACACTCCAACCCCAAGACGCGGCCCAACCAAGGCGAGAACTTGGCTTTTGTGTCGTAAGTCTCTGCTCCTGCGTCGGGAATTTCGGGGTGCTGACGTTTATCAGGTCGTCGCAGCCTATCAAGGACCCCATCACAATTGGTACTAAAGGATGGTAAGTCCCCCTTGTCTCCGAGACTAGTTTCTCGTAGATCGATAGCTAATGGCTCTCCGTGCTCCTCAGGCTTTCGGAAATCAAATACTATCGCAACGAGGTGATTCCGAAGGGAAAGTTTTCCGATTACGGACACTACAGTAAGTCTGAACATTCGGTATTCCCGCTATGCCCTATTAATCGAGGCAATACTAGCTCAATGCGTGTGGAAAAGCACGATCAAGATCGGTATCGCAACTGCTTCTAACGGGAAAGGCGGTTGGGTCACGGTCGCCCGATATTCACCGCCCGGTAACGTCGTAGGTCAGAAGCCATACTGAGACTTGATATCAAGTGGTTTCGAATTGGGAGGGAGATTTGAGATGATTCATGACATGGTGTTTGATGGTTCTTGTGCTTAAGTTTGGAGTGACACTCCTCCAATACCCTCGTTTTCCCTAGATGTCTCATATTTGGGACACATTCTCTATTGTTGATAGCTAAAAATGCATGGCGTTCTTGTGAACAGTCTGTCACTGTTTCTTAATCCTTGCCTCAAATGCAGCCTTGATCGTGTTTTCGGTCCCTTAATCCAAAGTGATAACTCACTGATAGCTTTGTAACAGCATCGTCTCACTCTTCTCGCAAGCTCGTGGCGTACAGAGACGGCCTCATCGGACCGTCTCCTCAAGTCCCAGCTCCCCACATCCCTCCCTCGGCGCATCTCAACTCTACTGCTGACCATCTATTTCCACTTCAAGATCATTGGACTCATATGGAACGAGTCCCACAATCTTGGGTGATAATTCCTCGGAGAACGGTAGGAATCCATGCATGGTAATGGTGTACCATCCACCAACTGAAAGGTTATGCGTTTGGGCAAGGTCAAACTCGGTGGTAATGGACTTTTTGGCTGGAATTGTTTCAAAATGTTCTTCCAAAAAGTCGGATCCGTTATATGCGTTCGCTTTACCCATGAACGGGAGACGCTCGCCTGCATCAAAGTTAGCTCTCTGACTGTTTGTCAAGAAATTCCTGCTGACCTTGAAAGAAGACTGACGCCCTTTCGACTGTCCCAGTATCTAGAAAGCTGCCATTCTTAAGTACTTTAATATCCCAGTCTCGACTGTTCTTGGCTTCAGCTTGGAAAATGGTTCGCTCTCTTTTGGACAGCTGGATGTTGAGCAAACCGGAGGGGTCGAGAAAATGCTCCAGTAGCGGGGGTATTTTAGCAGAAGCCACGGCTGCCAGGGTAAGGACCGTCGCGAATCTCATTTTTGTTCCTTCGTTCGAGTTCAACGTTTCCGTGGCAAGTATTGAGATGGTGATCTTAAGGTGGGCTGAGGTGATGAACGGGACGGTCGACCCAGCCAAGAGGACAGGGTCGTGGTTTATAAATTTCCCAGTAAAATTGACTGTTAAGTAAAAAAAGCTAAAATCCCGAATGATGGCGAGAATGATGTGTGTTTATTGCTTAAGCTTGCCCACTGCATGAATATGCGCTGCCGGACTCTACAGGAAGTAATAAACTGCATTTAAGAGTCACAGCTGTCTTCGTCTAGCCCTTTCCCACCACCAAAGGATCGATACGGATATCCTAGAATGCTAGGTTGCATGATGACCTCATACTTAACAATCATGATGTCTCATCTAAGATCCTAAAAGATCGACAAGAACCGATATCTAATCCTTCTAAGGCACTCTTATCAAACTCAAAGTCCATGATGTTTGACCCGAAATCTCCAGCGTGGCTCCCCGTCCAAAATATCCAGGCCCGCTCCGTCCAAGCCCGTCTATCGGCACCTGGCAGGCGACGAACAACCTACCGCTTTTCCCAGTCCAAACCCGAGTCCAAGACCCTCTCATCTGTACCGTTGCGCTGCCCTTCAACCTTCAAATCCAGTCTTAGGGCCCAAATGACCCGTTGAACGACTGCGGAGGGCTCATATCAATCTCAGCCGGGGGCAAGGTCAATCAGCATGGCGGGAGGGATTGGTGGGAATTTATAGTCAAGTTGTATTTCTTGACATTCAAATTCTTCTGATGAATTGTTGTTGCAAAAGGTGAACAGGCCGACTCTGCTGGAAGCTCGATCGAATGGGAAGTCTGGCTTGAGAATTGTGACGGGTACGCCATTCTTATTTGTGATTTTGACTTTGACTTCGATGAGAGGAGGCGTCTTTCTCTTCTGCCTGATAGCCACAGCCAGGTTGGGGATTGGGTCGGAGGGTGGTTTGCTGGCTACTTGAGAGCCCTTGCGACCCGTGGGAAGGGGCCATGCTTTAGTGGAAATGGTGAAAAGAACGGTGGCAGTGAGTAGGCAGGCCAGTATGCGGCGGCTAAGAGAGGAGTTGGCGAGAAGCATGGTGGCAGATCGTAGACCGTTGAAATTCGAGGAAGAATGAGAGACGGTGCCCCAAGCACAAGCTCAAAAGCAGAAAGGCATTCGGGATTTATATCTATTGGCATTAACATATAGCTTTTCATAGCATTGAGCAAAGAGCTTTGAGCCACGGCCTGCATGAACCTTGGCTCCCTCTATCCTAAGGTTAGCCGCCGGTCTGAGCAGACAAATACAACCTACAGTGGCCCTGCCAGTCGTACATCTCTGAAGCACCTTTCCCACTCTTCCGCGCCAATATGCATTCACGATCACCATCTTGCTGAGATAGTTGAGGTCATAAATCATTTCCTACCCCGGGCCACACCTGAGGAAGCGCTTGGTTCGACACGCACATATCTCGGGTGGCATTATCTGGTTGAGTACTCGGGCTCTCGTCTTGTGCACCTGGGATCCCTTCGTTTCTTCTCAAACCAAGCTACTCACTATAAAGGTCCTCATTCAGCTTCAGCTCCACAACATTTGACTTGAATGGCCCCAGATAATTCCCGCTGATCCAACACGCCAAATTCTGCATAGGTATACCCCTAGGTCCTTCAACATCCGAAACAACGTACTCAAGTCTCTCCATCCACACTCCATCCCACCATCCCTCCATATGCACCGTTGCCTTGCCACTCAGGATTCCTAGATTGATGTCCTTTGTGTCGTACAGCTTCTGGATGACCTGCTCGTCGAACACGAGCTTCTCCTCGCGCACCCAGCCAGGTTCGAGCCCAACAAGTTCCCGTGGGGATGGGAGCCAGGGCAGGAGAGGTATAGTCCTGTTGTTCAACGGTGTTGATTCGCCTTTCATGGTGATTCTCATAATGCCAAGTGAATAGGCGCGGGGGTCCAGTGGAGAGCTCCTACCCAGGAACGTGACGGGCCTATCGTTCTGGTTCTTCACCGTGACCCTGAACGTCGGTGGGTTGCCGTCTGTCTGTCTGAGGGTGACATTTAGTTTTGGAATAGGATCTTCGGTGGTCGCATTGCAATGCCAGTTGGGGCTAGTGTTTGACGGTTCGGCCTTGACGCGCTTTGCTTGGGAAGGGCTGGTGACAAGGCCGGTGACAAGGCCGGCGATCAAGAAAAGACGAACTAACGCCCGAGGAGATGGAGATGACTTGAAAGGCAGCATATCGTGGGTAATAAAGTGTAAAATTGGTGGGAGCTGGATGTCTTTAGAGAGAAAGCGTCGACGGAGGATTCGCCTGATGTCTGCGTGAGGGGCGTCCTGCCCAGCGTAGGCTCCTCGGCTTTTCAATTGTGGGAAAGTATTCTCAAGACACAAAGTGACACATACAGCAGAAATGATATGCACAATTCCGGGAACCAACATCAGGGTTTTGTGTGGAGGGTTAGCCCCCATCTGCAGATATCTGCATCTCGAAACCTTCAAGAGTCGGGTAGAAGCCTGGAAGGCGATGTGTGAACCAGAGTGCTATAACATTCCAAGTAATATGCTGCAAAGCAGAAACGATCAACTTGGATGTGTTTGAGACGTACATGTTCAAGTCGGCTGATCTCGGATAATGACTTAGCCCCAGCCACATGGAGAAGCAAAGCGGCAGATTCCTCGCTACTCAGTGACACATTTTGATCATGCAAACCTATTTATCCGGAAAAGCATCCCTCCATACCCTTTCAAACCTTCCCAGCAGCCTTTCATCAGGCACGAACGCTTTTCTCAAAAGCGGCATCACGCCCTTCCACTCTCTGATCCCTGTGGACAGAAATATCCTTTGCAATTTTCCAATAAACCACCTCCTGGTCTCCGACGCCGTTTCGGCTGCAACTGCTCCGATAAAGAATTGCCAAACCGTCAGCTCTATCGACGAGCAGAGCCTAATCTGAGGTTCCGCGAGAGCACGTCTCAGCTCCTCCGCTCGGCGTCCAACGTCCACGTCTGCCTTTGGTGGCCATGATAACAAGAGGAAGAGCCGGACAGCGTGCCTTAGGGCGCGGATATAGAGCTCATCACCCCCCAACAACACTTCAACCTCGAGTTGCAGATATTCGACTTGGAAGTCAATTGTAGTCTCGGTGAGAGATTGTGCTTCCAAGGTATAGTACGCATCAATTGCTTGTCGAAAGTGGTTGATTTCTTGAGATAGTCTGGATATGTCCACGGAAGTGGACTTACTCCTGTTTCGAAGGGCATCAATGAGTTTTTGGTGGGAGTCGTTCGACAAGGCAATAGCTTGACCAATGGAGTCACTCGAGCTGTGTCAGCCCGCACTTCAGCAACAGCGGAACCGTGAGGAGTCTTACTAGATAAGGAAATCAGAGAACCAGGGGGGAATTGTATCAACGCCGGATGATCCTCGTAACCTGATCATCTGGGCAAGACCCTCAATATGGACATTCAATGCCGCCTCATTACTCGCAAGACGCTGTCACAATCCAACAATCTCAGCTTCAGGTCTGTGCCAAGGAGTCAAGACCCACCTCTGCAAAGGTCAGAGTGAAGACTGCCCCGAGGACCCCATCCGTTAAACCCGACGGCGAATCTAACCGCTGGTTAATCATGTGGATGGCCCGCCCTTTGCGGATATCCCCCTCACGAGAGTCCCACCGAGAAGAGTACGTCAAAGCTATTGCCATCGAGGCTTCCACGAGGGCTGGCTCGGACAATAGCAGGTGCACCCAGGCTGTCTCATTGTCTGATCCGGGGCTTCCGGTGCCCGCTGGAAAGACGATGGGGCGGAATTCGTAAAGCACTGGCTGCAGTTAGCGGCTCCAGTCTGCATGAACAGGGTTTATTGATCGCACGGTAGTTGATTGACCAATCCAAGTGATCGTGTAACGGGAAGAGTAACGCATCCGTCTTTGGGTCTGGGGGCAAAGCCATCTGGTAGACGGGGAGCTGGGTTAGGCTGAGAACGGTCATTGGGCAGTCGTTCCGGATTTACTTCTCTATCGAGTGCCAAGGCCCTTCTCTCTTGCATTTCTCTAGCCAGTCTCTGCCTTCGTCGTGCGAAATTCGTTTTCGTTATGTGAGCTCTCATCTGCTTCGCCTGGGCTTGACCCAGGTTTGGAGCGTTGCTGGTGTTTATGAAAGTATACTCCCGCCCCATCGTTCAGATTTGACTCCTTCTTTAGAAAGTCGGAGGAGTATTTAGAAACTTCTCTCCACCGACCAGATTCAAGAAATGAAGGGATTGAATGACTTGAAGGGGAGGAATCTGCTGACATGAGCAGCTGATGCACTGACGTTCAGCGGTCCAGGGTGGCGGAACGAAGGAATGGCGCCATGCCCCTTTAGGAAAATCAGATTGCTGGGTCATTGTGGAGCCGCGGAACTTTATCGAAACCTGGCGGAACGCAGATGAGGATATCGAGATGGATCAGCCAATGGGGCGAGAGAATTCTTGCCGACATTCCGGATCCATGACTACAGTCTTAGAGGACGTGAGAGCAGTCACTTCCGTTCAGTGGATGAATTTATTGCGGGAAATACCCAGGTAGGGATACTGATTGGCTGCCGTTGATGACATTGCGGAGCAATCCATCCCTGGTCTGAAAGTTGCTGACCAGACACCAAGATAGCCGCCAACCAGCTCTCTGGTCCTAGGTCAGCTGAGGAGGGGCCGTTCATTAAGACCCAACTGTTACTTGTGACGGATTAGGAAAACAAGAATTCGGATATATCGGGATCCTAGTAGATCGTGCCCTTGGTTCTAGGGCACGAGTTTGAGTATATATTAATTACTGTCCGACTGCTGTCGTAGGTCAGCTCTTTAGAGCCATCTCACCTTGTTGATTCTATCTAGAACCACTTCAATTGTAGTTTATCGCAATCGCATTGTCAACCCTACCTCCATCATGTCTTCTTTCTCGCCTCAGCTTGCTGGCGCCCATGTTCTTGTGACGGGTAATTACTCCGAAATATTCCTGCTTTTATGGCCGTATCCGTCATGCTGATCTGCACAGGTGGCACCAAAGGCATGGGCAGGGTTTTCGTGGAAACATTTCTCGCCGAAGGAGCCAACGTTTCATACTGCTCTCGAAATGTCCGAGGCGACGAGTTTGATGATTTCAAGGATGCAACTGAGGATGCACGTGCAATCGGCACCAGCGTTGATATGGCTGAGCCTGCATCTATCCAAACTTGGGTCGACGCTGCTGCCGAGAAATTTGGAAGAATTGATGTTGTCATTGCGAACGGTAAGTCAGTGGGCAGCCCTGCTCCGGATCACGGGTTGACTCCCATAGCTTGCCCAAAGCATACCGGACCAGAGATCGAGAACTGGGAGAAGAGCTTTCAAGCAGACATTCTTGGTCTGATCAGTCTCATCCGTGCCGCGGCTCCACACCTAGCCAAACGTGACGGCACCGGCTCCATTGTCGTCATCAGCTCCCTTGCAGGGTTCGAAGCAAAGCACCCGGCAGTCACAGGCCCATACACCACTCTGAAGCGAGCCCAAGCCACTTTGGCCAAGGACTTTGCTCGGTGGCTTGCTCCCCAGGGCATCAGGATCAACACTATCGTTCCTGGAACGATTGACTCGCCGCCGATCACCCTCGCCGATGGAACGAAAGAGGAGAGCAACTTTCAAAAGGCCATGAGAGCTAATCCGTCCTACGTGCAGACCCTTTTGGATACCATTCCGATGGGAAGATTTGGGCAGGGACGGGAGGCGGCTAATGCTGTGGTGTTCCTTGGTAGTCGACTCTCGAGCTATATCACCGGCACTAACTTGGTTATAGATGGAGGGATGGCTACCTTTCTGTAACTCAACTAGGGGGGAGACTTGATTGTGGTTTCTGGCCAGTTGTTAGAAATTATCAATAAAGCATACAGTTCCGTGCATGAGATGACAGGATGCTCTTGTGTTTAGCAACTCAAAGGAGTGGTCTTGAGAGCATATTCCACATGGAAGGGCAAAACCCAAAATCCGAGATACTTCCAGAATGCTTGTCTCTTAGTCAAATATCGATAGAAGAGGTTCAACATTTTCTTCAGATTGGCCTCGATTTGGGCTCAGCCATTGAATATCGTGTTCTCGTGCGTCTGGCCGTTCAAGGGCAGGTTGCTTCCACAATTACAAAGAACACAGTTTTTTTTTTACACATCATTGATATCAGCTACCCGATATCAACATGGCTGGCCATTGAATATCGATAGCCCTGTCGCTGGGCTAGACTTAAATAACGTTTATGGAACCGAGGTGCAGCAGAAAATGCCGTTTGCACAGCCTCTTCCATATTAGAACTTGTACACAACAGTAGATTGGAGAACACGACTTTCCACCTGAAACTATGCCCGTGACGTGCAACTTCAAGTCCCGGAAGATGATGGTGCCGGTTGGAGGGAATTTCAGGCTGGTTGGTGCTTACCTCTCTCTGATCCGGCGTCGGTCGGCATAAAACATACAACTTAGGAATGAAACTGTGAATTTGGCGCTCCGTGCCCTGCATGGTAAGCGGCGTCCTCTTATGCGCTGAAACCCGTCGGACCCGGAGGAACTCTACCGTAACATCCGATCAGTCTCGGCTGTTATCGTGGATACTGCTCTATGAGATCATCCGATTTTGTGTATCAACGTCAGCTTGAGTCCTAGCCGCGCATGTTTGAGAAAATACAGAAAACTAGGGAGACAGTATCACCAAACATAGCCATTTTAGTTCATTGTATTCTATGTGTTTGGTTATTTTCAGTCTATTAGCTCAGTGGTCTCCCGAGTGGCTTCGGATACCGGACCTGGTCCGGGCGCATGATGTAACCTGTGCGGGTTGGCGTCCCCACCCTATTTTGCACTAAATGCAAATATATATAGCCCTCAACATCTTGTCAATGATGTTCGAAGTTGCCAGCAACAAGAACCATTCATCACCGAGACCATCCTTTCAGTAACCTCTTCCCCTCAGCAACTTCCCACCATTTGACCAAAATTCTTTCGAAATGGCTCCCCTTCACTTCGGCAGTCTCCTCTTTGACTACCAGCCCATCGACGTGCTGGGCCCAACCGACCTTGTCAACTCTGCGAACAAGGAGTATATGAAAGCCATCTGCACTATCAGCCCCGTCAGCGAAGAAACAATTGCTCGTGCACCTGAGATCATCTTCCACCACATTGGTGTCACCCTTGAACCCGTCCACCTCATCTCCAGCACCCTCACCATCGTGCCCACCACCACCGTCGATGACTGCCCTGAGCTGGACTACCTCTTGGTTGGAGGGCCCGACCCTTCCAATTTCAAGCTGCACCCCAAGCAGGCTGACTTCATCCGCCGCCATGTTGCAGCCGGGAAGACGCTCTTCACCAACTGCACCGGCTCTGCCGTCGTGGCGTCTACGGGTGTTCTGGATGGGAAGAAGGCGACCATCAACAATGTGGCGTATCAGTTGATGAAGCAAGTGTACCCTGATGTCAAGTGGACGAATGAAACCAAGTGGGTTGTGGATGGAAACATTTGGACTGCAGGTGGTGCGGTTGCTGGTATGGATATGTTTGCTCATTGGCTGAAGGAGAATTTTGGGCAGGATGTGCTTACACATGCGGCGTCTCTTTTGGACTTTGAGCCTCGGGACATTAATGGAGTCTTGACCGTCATTCCCAAGAGGTATGATGAGAGTGGAAAGCAGCTCTTCACTCATGCGTTTCCTTGAACTGGGGCTGGGCGGACCAGTCCATTGGCCTTTGTAAGCACGACGGTTGTTGAGATGCAGAACTAGTTGCGTGGGACATATAAAATCTCAACTCAAGATTGAACGAGAACCACCATTGAATCTGCATGCCTGCTTGTGCTAGTAAAATCCTTGGTGGCGCAGTCGAGGACTCGAGGTTTTCAACCATCCCTGTCATATATAATTGGAGCTCCTCACTAGGACTAAACACAGACTCATCACCATGCAATGTTGACAGGGGGAGGCATCTCATGGAATCCCGGTACTTGATGTTGGTTGGCGAGTAGCCCTTCTCCACATTTCATTTTTACTAGGTAGCTGGAAATTGAAGGACTTCTGCCAGCGCCCGTGCAGCCGCTGCCTAAATCCGAGCCTCAAAAACCACTTACTGTCGTGGCAGTTCAAACTAAACATCTTCCTCGCTTCTCGCTCGCCCAGAGATCATTGCCCAGAAACCACATCGACATTGAATCCGCTGTCAACAGGGTAGGCCTTTGTTGCCAGACGCAATAGAACTAGCCAGAGCGATTCGATATTTGACGCCGTGCTACTGGGGCCAAACAGAATGGCTGGGAGCTCGAGGTACCATATGTGCACGATATGCGCCGTTCGACTCTACGACTATGACACTCAGGCCACTTACAAGGGCCGAGACCCCCCTCCATGGCAGCCAGGTGCCTGGAGAGCATCAGTTGTGGCCCTCGCGGGTCCTACTTGGCCATTCGAGTCGACGGGGCCCGAATCAATGAAAGTGCCTGATGAAATCATCAGTCGTCATCAGGCATTTGTATACTGGGACCCCGCGCAAGTGTACATCGGCGGCGAGAGAATCTGCCTACAGGACGAGAACAGCCCTGGAGAACAAGAGGCATATAACCCCGACCACTACATCCTCAACACCGACAAACGCTGCTATCTTGCTGTACACGCTGCTTGTGAGGATATTGCCCAGCGAGTCATGGCGGAATCTTGGGAAGCACGGATCCGGTCGACTGGTGACCTGTGGATGACACTGGAACGACGAATCATCAAAACGAGCTGGGACGAGACCATATTCCCGCCTTTCCTTCCGAATGTCCCAGAGAGACGGCCGGGAAGGCCGACTAGACTGGGACTACGGGGATACTACATCCCCGGGGATGCTATACCGGGGGAACAACCGGGATATGACGACTCGGTTGAAGAATGGGTAAGTAAAATCCATTGAGAGTTCTTTGTATCGTCACTAACGACATAGTAGTGGCTAGATGATCCATTGCATATCCAAAACCTGACTACATCCATTCTTTCCAATCTCCAGCCGGCCGAGCCGGTGACGGCTCCTGGGCGCTGCAGTGAGTTTGAGAACCTACCGACAGAAATCAGGGACGAGATTGTGCCCCTTTTGACTACACAACCTGTGGCCCTCGAGTGCAATTATTCCATACCGCAAGTATATTGGAAACAAGCACTTCCTCAAGTTCCCTTTCTCTGGGACCTGGACATGCAAATCATTATCGAAAAGTCACGGGAGGTAGAGCTAGAGGGGATTGAGTGGGATTGGGAGAAACTCGTTCGGCAGCTGATGATTCCAGTTACGACTGTCGATGAAAAGAACCCCTGGATACAAGGTCGGGATGAGGAAGACGAAGAGGAAGATGGCAAGTACGGGGTCAGCAATCCTATCCCGTGGAGCTATGCGCAAGTCGGGCTGGTTGTTCCTCCCGGTTTGAATAACAGGCGGAGAATTTGGCAGATTCTGGAAGAAATGTATCCCAACGACGTAGGGATGTCTCATTTACCGGCTGAGGATCCTGAAAGCGAATGACACTTTGGTGATGAGCCGAATGACCATAGTTAGATGCCCCAGCTGCTGTTTGTATTGAATCTGCCCCGCCTAGCTGGGCTACCTTGAGTCATAAACTGATATCACTAGTATCAGGCTACGATTAAGTTAACTTGTTGTAAACTCTAGAATCTTCGTTGGTGGGCGTCTATCTCTATGCTTAGTGATCTCTGGGTGGTAAAGAAGTATCGGTCCTGGTGATGCGTCAGCCAACGTCAGCTAACGAACCTCGCCTCTTGATATAATGAAACTCATATTAATTACACTAAACTTAATTTAATTCCCTCATAAATGATACGTCCCGCCGCTAACCGAAAAATGCCAACAATGACGTCGTAAACACTGCCACAACCCCAAGACACGAATACATCGATGCAGCCGCGTCTGACCCATTGTTCTGATTCGAGCTACTCGACGGCTTGGGAGTCTCATACGTAGCTTCAAAAACAATATCCCCGTTCTCCCTCCCCGTGATCTTGGTGCTATTCTCACTCACAATGTCACCCTCAAACGACAGACTGATTGTCACGGTCAAGTTCCACGGCACACCGAGATTCTCGGTATTTGACGCATCCCAAAAGTACCCGTGTTCAAAGACATTATGTCGCTGGGAACGATCGGTCGTCGAGTTGTCGCCCTCATAACAGAGGGCGTGGCGCTCTGTGAAGTACGGCGAGACTAACTGGAGGCTGTCGTTGAGCGCAAACGTCATGCTCTTGGCCCCGACGTTGTCCATCCCAGCTGACGCACCGAGTTCCAGCCACACGGTCGGTGTTGTCGTGTTTCTGTAGTCGTTGCCTTTTGGAAACTCGCTCGGCGGTATAGGAACAGAGTCCAGGTTTGTCGTTTGGTTGTATGCGCACACGTCGCTTAGGGTGACGTAGTGGCTCGTCCGGGCCTCCCCGTCGTAAAATGATTCATCATACGCCAAAGGTGGTCTCCGACTGTACACGGCTCGAGCTGAGAAAGAATCTGTGTCGAAGTCTGTGATGTTGGTTGACCAGTAAACGGTTATGTTCTGGTGCGTGTTCGTGGCGTCCGAGTTTCGGTAGAGGGCGTCGGATTGTTGGTATGCGTATGATCCGCCGTACGAAGTCTTGGAGAGGACAAAGCCGCTCGATCGGATTTGGACCCATCGTTGATGGATGTCGAGATATGGGACATGGACTCCTACAGTCTCGTCGGCTGGCTGGAATCCATAGAGGACTCAGTGAAAGGGGTTCGTATCGGACGTGTTCCCCCCAGGCGCGGCGAGGAAGAGAGCAGGATAGCGGTACGTTTTTGCAGAGTCATCTTTATTGCCGCAGGAAACAGGGCCGCTGCTGTCCCAGGCTGTGTTCTCGGTGATGCGATGCCGGACGGTCAACGTTCCGTTGTAGTAGACACCTGGGATTCCGTAGAGCATCTCTCGCTCAGGTAGTTGTTGACATCCACAATCTCCAAGCCCACAGTAGAGACTGCTGTCGATGCCACTGGGCCCCGTCGGTCCAGAGGGAACATACCCGCCACCTGATCCCCCAGAATCGCCTCCATAGCCTCCTCCATAGCCTCCTCCTCCACTGTCACCTCCAGAGTCACCACTGCCGCCGCCCCGTCTGGCAGCGACGAGTTGAAAAGAGGCCAGAAGAAGAAAGGCGGCGCCCGCGAGGTTTCTAGGCATTTTGACGTGATAGATCGATCGAGGTTGCCGAGTCAAGTTCTGGGCGTGGTGAGGCTTTAAAGCGAGGCTCACTTCTTCGTGACTGCAAGCTAAAATGTCCATCTTTCAGCTTTCGACAGGGTATTGAATCCTGCCCCAGCATTTCGGCCTGCAAATATCTTGGCATGGTGGATGAAACTCAGCCCGGTGCAGGGCTTGAAGCATCCCCATTGGATAGAGAATGGCCCGAGAGCAGACGAAAATTGGTCTAGGCCGCCTAAGATCGACGTTGGGGCGCCAGTGCGACAGGGCTGGGCAGGCAAGGCAGGTTCTCCTTTGGAAAAAGTGTTGCGAACTGTTGGAATTGATATCATGGTGCTGGGACCGCATCTTTCCTATTTGTTCAGTCACTTTTCCTGTCCGCGTAGGTGCTCTCTTTTGCTACCTCATACCGTTTCGCGGGATATTAATTCTATCAACTGGGTTAGTCACCGTCGGATTAAGGTGATGGGAATAAGTGGCCAGCAGAGCGATAGGAGGCTACGGGTCAAGTGCAAATTCGGGATCGTATTCATTGTCGAAAGCGATGATGCAGAGTGGGTGGTTCTTCTCGCAATCGACAGAGGCTTGCTAAATTTGGTTGACAAGCCGATATCGCTTGTGTTACTCGGCATCGATGGGTCGTCCTTGTCACTGACCCTCTACATGCCCTGCCTGTCATCGCCGCGAACCTCCAGATGAAGACTGGGCCCGTATCCCGCACGCCAGGATCCAGTAGAGGCGATCCGATCATGTGTTCAGGGAGTGGCACAGACATGGCGAACTGCACGACCCCGGGACTCCTGGGGAAATGGGAATTGCAAACCGGAGCATCCACAGGTGTCCAGTCTATGTCGATTGACATCGCCAATGCTTCATCGTCTGCAAAAACTGGGAAGATTTCCACAGTATACCAGAACTACGAGCTCAGCTCTTGTTTTAAGTTATTACTCCGAGGCCTGTATTTCCTCAGCATCGCATGGCATCAGTAGCGATTCTAGAGCGCAGCTTGCTTCCAGGCCTCGGTATCACGTTGTCGAGCGGTAAATTCGCCATCGCCGGGGTCATTGCAGAAAGAGAGACACAAAATGGAACAGCGTCTTTGCTAACCCTTCGAAGGATGAAAACCGTACACGTGCATGATTTAAAGTAGCTGGGTTCTGCTCGTCTTGCTTGGACAAAGGGGCAGAGAGGATTTGTAATGGATAGATCTGCAGCCGTCGACAGATGCTTATATTCCGGCACTCCACCGTTGGAAATGCCGATGGTAACCTTGTGGCCTTGCAATGTCATCGAGATCGTCAGGCAGATCCTCAGAAGATCTGTTCTACTGCTGCTAGTATCCCCCTAGCCCCCAACCCCTGATCCTGATTCAAGAATTTCCGGGCTCGTCACTTGACATCCGGTCCGATTGTGCACCGCAGGAGTCATCGACAGTAGTGATCCTTCGCGATTCTCGGATCGAACGGGACAGCAGTTTACCCGCTAGCATCCCTCGCATCCCTCGTATCCCACACGAAGATCTACCTGGCTGTTTCCTCATAAATAAATAAGGTTACAGCTTGCCAAAGGGATCATCCCTGGATGGGGGAAGCGTCTTACCCCGCAAATATACTCGTCGCAACCATTGACAACCGGGCGGGATAGGTCCGACAATTCCGAGCAAGCTAGCCAGTGTAACAGTCAGCCGGCACTCGGGTCAAACAAGCTTTGGTCGAGGCTTTCCGCCCTGACTCAGCTCACATATTGATTGCCGAAAATAATGTATTCGAATCTACTGCACGGCGGTGATCCTCTGGGCTGACGTGGAAGAGTCGGGCTGTCACGCTGTCAAGGCATATCGCTTACATGCAACCAAGATTCATCATTCCGCATCACATGTAAGCTCGTAACCGAGCAATCCGAATATTCCCAAGTCCGAAGTGTGGTTTAAAATCCAGACACTGATCGCATAAGAACGCCACATTCAAGCCGAGTTTTCATCTCCTTTGACGCTCACAAGTAACCTTGGAAACAAGATATGACCTCTGAAGGCAATACTTCGCCAATAACTAATGCCTAAGCCGACTCACGAATCTTACTCATCCCGTTATTCTCATGACAATGTCCTTTCAAACGCATCTTTCGGCTCTTGAAACCGCCACCAAGAACTACCCGTCCTCACCAGCTCTGAAAGCCGCTCATAATGGACCAACAGGCCTGACATGGAACACCATCACGTATTCTGAGCTCGAGAGAGCCACGCAAGCCTGTGCCAGATACTGGGCTAAGCGGCTCTCAAAGACAGGGAACAAGGAACGACCGGTTGTTGGCCTCTGGTAAGCATCAGCGGTATCTCCCCCTATCGTCATCTTTCTGTATTGACTGAGCTGTAGGTTGAAGGGTCTCTCGTATACAGATATCGTTCACATGTGGGGTATTTCCAAAGCGGGCTTTATCCCGCAGCTCATCTCTTTGCGGATGACCGATCCGTCGGTTGTTTACCAGCTTCTCTCCCGAGCCAAGGCGGTGGCACTTATCCACGACGCCAGTTATACGGATTTTCTCAAGAACAGCCCTTTGCCAGCCTATGCTGAGAAAGAGCCCGAGTCCATCCCTGATACTACCGAGCCACTACCTCCATCGAGCTTGTCTCCTGGTGGCGAAGAAGATGTCCTCATGATCTACCATACTTCAGGTTCGACGTCAGGGATTCCCAAGCTTGTTCCAATCACGGCCAAGTGGATAGATTGCTTGGCACGCAAGACGTTGATAATCGGAGACATGCTTCGCTCTTCCAATCGGCAGCTTGTCTCAGTAGCCATGTGAGTTTTTGACCATGCGCCGTTGAAGTAAGGATGCTTTTGCTGATGAAGTCTTTTCATTCCCGCAGAGGAAGCCTCAGCCATATGGGCAGTGCCATGCTGTTGCTCGAGTCAATTTGTCGGGGAGGCTGTTTTGTCCTACCGACGCAGATTCCGTACCCAGTGCCCGAGCTGCAAGAAATGATCAGCGATCATGGATTGACTAGGCTGAGCTCTTTTCCTCCGTACTTATCAGAGATCCTCTATGCAGCCCGTCGGAACCAGCAGCTACTTGCCTCTCTCTGCACTCTGGATTATATCACCTACGGAGGGCTGGCCCTGGATCCTACCGATGAAGCTTGGGCGCGTAGCCAAGGTCTACGTCTTATCAATGCATTTGGTTCAACAGAGGTAGGGGTCATGATGATCTCAGATGCCCCCGTCGATGCTCCTTACTTGCAACCTGTGCCCTTGTCCAAGTACGAGTTCATTCCGTTGCAGACTGCCTCTGATTTTGGAGAGAAACTCCTCGAACTTGTCGTGCTCCCCGACTCGCCCGACTGTCCTAATAAATCGTTCCTGAGCACCCAAGACGGCAAATTTCATACAGGAGATCTGTTTGTCCTGGTCGCACCTGGCCAGTACATTTCAAGGGGCCGCAATGACGACTGGATCAAGATGGCCATGGCCCTGCGCTGCGACACCAGCTCCATTGAGGCGAACGCCATGCAGACTTGCGGAGACGACCTGATCAACGTCGTTACCGTCGTAGGCGCAGGGCGACCTTCGCCTGCCATGGTCGTTGAGCTGAGGGATGGTGCGGCAATTAGTTCCGGCGACCTGACTCAATCCCGTCGAATCAAGGACGAGATCTTGCGGAGGATCACTCCGTTCCACAAACGGAGATATATGCACGAAAGGATCGACGACGCACGCCTGATTCTGGTTGTGCCTGGAGGAACTCTGCCCCGGACTGCGACCAAGGGGAACGTGAGGAGGAAAGAGGTTGAGGAGATGTTCAAGAAGCAGCTGGACAAGGCATACTTGGAATGCGCGTCAGAAACAAAGCCTATGGGTCACCTCTAACTCAGATGTTACGCTTTTAATACAGATAGTTTCGATTTTAGTTTTCTTAATTTAGTATTTCACTTCCCAGCTCTAACTTCATCTTTACCTATTGAGCATTTCCAGCGCCGAAATTGCGTTCCAACATCGTAAATCTCGAAGAGGTCCCAGGAGGAACACCGCGAAGGGGAATCGGTAATATTATCACAACGCTGCTAAATTCGGGGTATAAATACGGACTTCAGATCACCTCATGAAATAGAAGGATAAAAGTAAATGGTGCTTTTTTTCCTCTATATTTAACGGCTGGCCTAGCTACCTTGCTTCGACCTTCTCACTCCTCCCGTTCCGGCCTTTGACGGACCAACGCGTAGAATCCTCCAAAGTCAGCCTATCCTGAGGTTTCGTTAGTCGATAATGGGCTTTGGTGTAGGCCCCGGCTTGGGCTTGGGCTGTGGGAGCGGCCGGGGTCGTGGCGGAAGAGTCTCAGGAATGCCCGTATCATGTGGCATTCCTTGAAGTAGTCGTAAGAACGAGGCATGTTTGCAGTGTCTGCTAGTGTCGAGACCCATGGTATAGAAGGTGGGTGGCATTATGGCGGTGAGTGGTGAGAACGAGTGTTGCATGAGTTGGTGGTGTGCAGGATTTGGAGGTCTCGAGTCGGGGGGTATACGACGGTATATATAGGTTCCCGGGAATGACTTATCTGCCAGTCACTCCGTCGGTTTGGGATCAGACTCGGGGCGTCAGAGGTCAGACCTCGCACTTTTTCACGTTCCCCAGAGCTTCGTGACTGTGCCATGCAAAAGTTGCTCGAGGTCGATCCACTGATCCGGGACGACGTAGCACAGCGTCACGTGTCATCTACAGCTCATGTTCTACATCATCCTCGAAGCAGATTGCAGATGTTTAGCGTTTCTGGGCGTTAGTCACGATTCTGACATGCCCTCTGCCAATGATGGTCCGTCAGAATGCCCCAGGTGATGCAGCCAGGAGGCTTCTACTGCAATGTGCCTAAGTTATTGCTGAATGCATCATTGGGTATGATTCCTCTGGGCTCTATCGAATGAAGTGTCTTGGGGTTATAACTATATTGGTCTGATCTATTCTTCGGGGGCGCAAGAGGACTTTTTAACGGAAAAAACAAATGATTATCCGTCACAAAGGCGTATCCATGAGCGGATGCCTTGCAACAGGACCTTGGTGACGCCTGATTGTCTACTTCGAGGAAGTAGTTAATTACGGGGGTTTTGATCCTTCCATTCCTCAGTCAGAGCGAGGCTAGTAGGTGTTTCACTGCTACCTGGGTCTGAGCTGCATCTGTCAACTGCCATGTCACCGGACTATTAACAGCTAGCAAATCCCCATCTAAAATGCATTGAGCAGTCATCAATATACGGGCACTTCAGCAAGTATGAATAAGCAACTGATCGTATGATGCGAGTCTGTTGTCCAGCTGAACCGTTGACATAGAGGCATCAGAACGAAGCACAGTTTCCATATGCTCGCACAGTCTTCTAGCTGACCTGGTTTTACGTGAAGACTCCAGAGACATATGGAATAATAATGCAAAGCGGCGATAGAGCCATCCAAAATTCAGGCCATTAGCTCATCTTGATTCCAAGGTATTTGAATTCTCTCTCTACTTTGACGCACCTTAACTTTATATGAGTAGCAGCGCAAGTCGTGAATATATCACGGGAACCCTTGAGGCACTTTGGCCTACTTCCCGACGCTCATCTTTAAAGACCTGTGTTAATCCTCCCACCTCAAGAAACTGTTATCAAGCCCCGCCAGGAGGGCATAGACTGTCTCCAGTCTCGGAACTTCTACGGCCTTTTCACGAGCAAATCCAAGTACGCCCCCCAAGATTGCCTCAACCTCCATCGCTCGCCCACTAAGCATGTCAGACATCATGCTTGGCTGCACACCTGGATATTGCCGGGCGCTGGTTCTGCCCATTTGGAATTCGACCGTCTCCTCATTCGCGTCTTGGGCGTAACCACAAGCAGCAGCGACGGCGCAGATTTCTCGCATCATCTCGTGCACGACCTCCGAAGCGATACGAGATGCTTGTAAGAATTGAACGTCACGACAGCGCGAGAGAGCGCAGATTGGGTTCCACGACCCGTTGGCCACAATCTTCTTCCATCGTTCGCCCTGGACATCCTCTGGCAGATGGACCGTGGCCCCGCCGGCACGGAGAATCGAGGCGAATCTCTCGATCTTGTCGTGCTTTGCTGCGGGTGGATATGCTCCGAGGAGTAACTTTTCCACCTCGGTGTGCTTGACGGAGGTGGCCGAAGTTCGCGAGGTCGGCATGTAAACCACTCCTGAGATGATCGGGTTGGCGGGATACTCATCGCGATAGTCCTTCTCCACTCCTATTCCGTTCTGCAGAAGGACAATGGCTGTTGCGGGGCACCTAAGCGCTGGTGCAAGGCCTTTGACGGTCTGCTGCTGGGAGCCTGGAAACGACTTGGTGCAAATGAGGACAAAGTCGAATGGTTGGTGGCTGAGACGGGCTGCTTCGTCGATGGACGGCACGATTGTTGGACGGATGGTGTTGTCGCCGAAGATGCTGGATTCAACCCGGAGGCCAGACTTTTTAGCCTGCTCATAGTTGGAGCGACAGACGCAAACGACCTGGGCATCAGCGCGAGTGAGGATGAGGGCGTAGACTGTGCCGATACTGCCCAGGCCGAGAATGAGTATGCGTGCCATTATTGCCTGCGGGGTCTGCTGTCTATTGGTGAGGATAGCGACAGGTGTGGCTTTGCAGGGAATGTCAGCCGCTGCACTGTCTTTATTCAAGGTATGTTTCGAGGTCAAGATCAAGGTAAAGCTCAAACATGCTGTGTGGTTACAATAATCGGGCCTCCACCGTCCGGCCGGCACGGAAGTGGAGGTGAAGACTACCGTGCCGTGGACTACACCACCCCTGCCACTGGTGGACAGGACGGATGGTGGAGGACCCGGCATCAAGAACGGCCAGAGTGGATATGAATGCCCAAAGGAGAAAGGAGGTGTTGCAAGTTTCTGTTGGAGCACAATGACCAAATTCACGATTTCAAGGGAAAGCATGTCACAGATGCAAGAGTGAGGAAGGGCAACTCTTCTGCCAGCATGCGCAAGTATCAAGTATCTCAGCTATGGCTCTACTTTGTTGACTCAGAGGCGAGGGTGGCTAACGGAAATATCACTGTTGCCATCTCCTCATTCCCCAAAGCCTCAAGACCTCTTCTCTTGTTTGTGTGCAGACAAGAGTTTGAAAGCGTCCCGGATGACGTTGTTAGCACAGCTGTATCTCTCCAAGTCGCCGCTGTCTTCTGTACCGAGTTATAAGCTAGAACAGTATTGGCTGAAGGCATGAGGATACGTACGAGGGATCTTGCCTTCAAAATAGGCCGAGTCATCCTCCGACACCTGGGTCGGATCCCACTTGTGCATGGATGATATGATCTGCGTCCCCGCAACACGATTCACGCGGAGCTTGTTAAACAGCTCCAAGCGAGCCGAAACCTCGTCTTCAGACGTCAAGTCGGAGAATAGGACGCCCAAAGCTGCTGCATCTTCGATGGCCATGGCCGCCCCTTGAGCGCGTACTGGATGGGTGCTTCATCAGCCTGTGCTTTCTTAGAGTCGACCTTGAGAACCTACCTGGGGGCATAGGATGAGCAGCATCTCCAATGACTACTACACGGCCTTGGGCGAGCCTCTCGATTGGCTTACGCGTAAACAGCTTCCACTGTCCAACGTTCTTGCCCTCGCTGTAGAAAGGATTGTCAGTCAACTAAACCCTAGCGATGAAAAGGGGTTTTAAACTTACATGCAAATAGACTGAATCGCTTTTGGGTATTCCTTGACCACTTCGTTGACAAAGTCTTCCTTGGTAGATATGTCGTTTCCTGGCCCGGTCAACACCAGCCAAGACAAGAATGGCGAAAGTAGCGGAAGGTCTCACTTACCAGAAGCATCCGTGGAGAGCTCCGGGGGATATATTACTCCCACGTTCTGGAGGGCACCCCTGGGGAAAATGTCAGCTGTGCGCCAGACATATTTAACCCTCACCCTAGGCCACCACGGTATTCACACCTTCGGCATCCGTAGAAGACGACACTCTTGTCAGTGCCGTAGGCGATTCGGAGAGACGAATAGCCGCCCTCGAACAAGGAGATCGTCTCCGGGTCGTTTCCCAGCTTCTCAACAGGGACCATGAAGCGGAGCATCGACATGTAATGTCTGGCAGGTACATCCTTTCCCAGGACCGTAGATAGAAAAGAGGACTGGAAGGATTAGGTCAGGGGGCCTTCTCCTCAATTAGTGCAGGGAACTATTGAAGGCTTACTCGTATACCGTCGGCTGCCACTACGAGATGCTTCTTGACGCTCGTGCCATTTTCGAAGTGGATGGTTCCATCCTGGTCCAGTCTTGATACGGCGGTGTCCAGGTGAAGCCGAGCTGGTCGTGGCCGTGCAGCCGTCGGTTCGACAGCCATCTTCCTCAGCTCATTGTGCAGATCTACGCGGTGAAAAGAGTGCCAAGGAGACTGGTACTTGGACACGTAATCGGCCACGGGCACAACGCGCTTCTTTTCCAGATCGCTGGGGTCGGGATAGTAGATGACCTGCGAGCAAAGGTTAGGCCTCGAACGAGGAACGGATCAGAGCCAAGGACAAGGCTTGCATAGAATGGGCTGCACCAGTAGACTATCCAAGAAAAATTGACCAAATACTTGCATTTTCGGCCGCTGTGGCTTGCGTCCGTTCAAGATCAAGGTCGTAGAAGGCCAAGACGCGGGAGGAGTTGGGCGGAGCGGTAATTGCTGCTCCCACTTCGCTCTTGAACTGAGACTTCTCGTAAATCTGTTTTTTTTTTTCTTTTTCAACAAGTGTTTCTTCCAGCCTGGCTGCTCCTGGATCGCAAAAAGGGGTGTGGGCTTGCTGACCTCGACATCGTGACCGCTCTCCAGCAAGGCGATGGCCGCCATCAAGCCGCCAATGCCGGCACCAACGACACCGACCTGCAGCGCCTTGCTGTTTTCCTTGGGTGCCAACGCCGCGCGAGACGGGAGCCAATAAAGGTCCTCGCCAATGTTTTCGACTGCCGAACCCATGCTTGGTTTATCGCCTGCCGGGGTGTGATGATTCAAAATCTGGGGGACGTTGTGAGATTGTACTGTGCCTTTGTGGCTGTTTGTTTTTTTTTCCTTCTCTCTCGTTTTCTTTTTCTCTCCTTACCTTAAATCTGGCCTACGCAAGTTCAGAGTGGAACCGGATGATTGTATTGTCCTCTGTGTCCGACGGAATGCACTTGGCAGGGCTGGCCCTGTGGCCGAGGCCGGCCCGGAGGTGGAGAGCCGAGCCGACTGCAGCCCCTGTCCCACCTCAGCCGCCACCTGCGATCGCTCTCGGCCCTACTCCTACAGCGTGGAGGTGGCGGCTCCGTCGTCGCGTTGGGGTTCGTCAAGTCATACTGCTGTATCAATTATAATCCAGTCTGCGCAACGGGCTCTCTTAGACAACCCGACCGCATGCGTTCAACGTGCTCAACTACCCACCTATCCCTGCAAGGTATGTGGTTGGTCTGATCGGAAAAGGATCATGACGTCGTCCTAGCCCCTGACTTACGTGGATTGCAGATGCCCTCCCACATTATCAAGGCGGTGACTCCCCTCCACGTAGGGCAGTTCATGTTTGTCCGCATCGAAACGGACCAAGGAACCATCGGCTATGGCGAAGCGGGCATCTGGGGCCATATCACGGCCGCCGGCACGGCCATTGAGCGATTCGCCGAGTATCTCGTCGGCAAGGATGCATTCGCGATCGAACACCACTGGAATGTGATGCATCGCTTTAGCTACTTCCAAGGACTAGCTATTAACGCTGCCATCTCGGCCATTGATATTGCGCTATGGGATATCAAAGCCCGCGCTCTCCATGTGCCCATCTACGAGCTGCTCGGAGGCGCGTGCCGTACCAAGGCTAGGGTCTACTGCCATATCTACGAGAAGACTATTGACAAGGTGCTCGAGGAGTGTAAGAGGAAGAAGGACGCCGGCTTTACAGCCTTTGGTCATATCAACCCATTCCTCGATGAAGGCAACGACCAGGTCTACTTTAAGCCCCACGTTAAGAAGATGAAGGATGCCATTGCCAACGTTGAGAAGATGCGCGCTACCGTCGGCGACGACGTCGATCTGCTGGTCGAGCTGCACCGCAGACTGACTCCCGCAGAGGCCGTCACCTTCTCCAACGCCGTTGAGCACCTCCACCCGCTCTTCGTCGAGGATCCCATCCGCCCCGAGAACCCTGATGCCATGGCCCGCGTCGCGAACCGAATCTCGGTCCCTATTGCCACCGGCGAGAGATTCGGCACCATCTATGAGTTCCAGGCGCTGCTGGCGCGTAACGCCGTTGAGTTTGCGCGAGTTGACCTGGCGTTATGCGGCGGAATTACAGGCGCCAAAAAGGTCGCAGCCATTGCCGAGGCGCATCAGGTCCAGGTTGTCCCGCATAATCCTCTATCTCCGATCGGCCTCGCAGCTTGCCTGCAGCTCGCGGCGGCGATTCCCAACTTTGCCGTCCAAGAGTACGCCACAGGCTTCGAGTCCGGCGTCTTCCACTCCACCATGAAGCATCTGGGGCACGATATCGTCGACCACGTCCCCGAGGTCCATGACGGTTTTGTGGATATTCCTTCTGGCCCTGGTCTTGGGGTCAAGTTGCGACACAACGCGACCGAGATCCGCCCGGCTCTTGTGCAGCCCATTGCCATGAGGCCTCACAAGGACGGCTTCATTGTGGATCAGTAGGGGAGTTTCATGCATAGATAGAAGGGAATATAGCACACAATTGCAAACTGGATTCTAATCCTTCGAATGCCCACAGAGCCCAATTGTCTGCAATCATTGAAAGAAAAAGAAGGGAATAGGGAGGGCTCTGTTGTCTTGTTAAACTTCCGTTAACATTTATTTCGCATAGCCAAGCTGAAAATGTTCTAATACTTGGTTGATTTCGGGTATTTACGTCAATAATAAGGGGGGAAAACCGTGTTCTTTTTCAACGTGGAAGCAGCCTGCCTTTAAGGGAGCAGCAAGCAGAATAGGTAAGACTGGGTTCTAATACTCCGAATTGTCACTAGTTTGGAGATGCACGTCTCTATTGGATAGCCTGCCCTTCTATTGTTCCCGTCTTCGGTTTAACAGTTGGTGGAAAAAGCAAAGATGTCCATCTCGGCTACGACGGAATGATGGGAAGAGTGATGTAGTTCTGATAATGCGGTGCAAAATGAACGTGGTTCATTCCTCCAAACCTTTCCACCGTCCTGATGTACAGTCAGCCTTATAAAGTCTCGAAGAATTAGACAGGGGATACAAACTAACCTTTCCGCACCATCGTGAACAAAGATACCCACGCCCGGTGTGTCACCTCCGCTGACCTCGAGGACGAGCCGAGCACCAGGCTCGACAACCACATTTGTCGGCCACACTTCCACATCGACAGCGTATACCTCGCCGGGGATAACGGGCTCGACATCGGTGGAGAAGTAGTCGCGGTGCGGCAGCCACTCGCGGTGGCGATGATGAGCCGTGTTCACCTTGCGCAGGCTCACGCGCTGCCAGCCCTTGCAGAGCGGAACGGGGTTGCCGATGGTGCCGGTGTAGAAGATCTCGTTGCCCTGGGCGTCAAAGTGGCGCAGGGTCAGGAACAGGTCGATGTCACTAGGGCTCGGTCCGGCCAGGAGGGGCGTGGCCGACACGTTGAGGTGGGCTACGATGTGACCCGTGATCTCGGTCTCAGCCTCAAAGGGGGGCGTCGTGAACTGAACAGAACTGGGGTTCTCGGGCGTGCTGGGAGCCTGGTACGAGACCCGGCCGATAGGGGCCGTGGGATCCAACCGCTCCGGACCCACGGACATGGTGCCATCCCGGTGGAGGAAATACTTGACGTACCGAGACCTGGCCAACGGCCATTCGCTTTCGGTGCGCCGAGAATACCCTGCCTTCTCGGCAGCGGGATCGTTGTAACCCACATTTCCCTTGCGGAGGACCATATCCACGGCTGGCTGCTCACCCCTGGTCCATCCGGCATAGTCATTGTCCTTGAGGAACGCGCTGAGGAAGCTCTTTTGCACCTCGACCTCGTCGTCGTCGTAAAAGGGTAGGTCGTGGCGACCGACACCGAGACGAAGGAACTTGTACCGAGAACCGGCAAACATGTAGCCCAGAATGTTGCCGCGCAGATGGACGGCAATGTTTCCCCAGTTGCCGACTGACAACAGCGGGGCTTCGATGTCCTCGAGGTTGTATTCCTTGGAGGCGTAGTAGTGGTCGTCACGGAATAAGCTGGCGGCGTTATCGACTGCCTGGTCCCGCCGGTTGGCTGCCAATTCGTCCTCACTCAGATCGCCTTCAATTGTGTCGGGACCCCAGCTCCGAGCGGCCTTGCCAGGCAGACCGTATTGATTACTCTTGCACTGCCGATTGAACCAGAACTCGAGGAAGCGCATTGCGGCAATGCCACCCTGGCGACTCCGGTCACGGTAGTAGTCGGCCATGCCTTCGTAGGGGACGATACATGCGAGGCCCCTTGGCCGACGAGCCGCAACGCGCCATTGGCTTCCTCCAAAATAGCTGATACCGAGAAGGCCGATCTTGCCGTTTGACCACGGCTGTTCGGCTGCCCACTCAATCACCTCGAAGAAGGCGTCGGTTGTGTTCTGTGACATGGTGTCGAGGAGGCCGGGGGACTGGCCACACCCAACCTCATCGGCACGGAGGACGGCATAGCCCTGGTTGGTCCAGAAGCCCGGGTCCGGAGTCTCGAACGACGAGTGAGACGACTTGTGCTCGGGGTTGATTTCGTCGAAGGAGTGCTTGAGGAAGCTAATAGCGATACCGGTCAGCAGCCACCACGTTCCATTTGTTGAAAGGGCAAGCTCACTCTTGGTAAGGGATGTCTTTTCCGTAGGGTCCATATGTAACCAGGACCGGTGCGCGCTCGACGTCCTTCGGGCGGTACACATTGGCTCGGACCACGGACTTGTTGTTGCTCTTCAGCTGGATACTGACATTTTGCTCAAAGACATATGGAAAGGCCTCTGTGTCGATGGTGCGTATTTCTCTGATGACGTTGGGCATCTTGGTTTCGTGATGGGTTCAGTCGTCGACTTCTGGACGCTTTGGATTCTGGAATGTGGACCTGCATGCACAATAAAGCCTGTGACATCAAGACCGTAATAGCAAGCTAGGATGGCAGCTTATGAAAGCCGCCTCTGGCTAATCCTCTACAGTGCCACCACAATGCAATGGGCCTTCATCCCACGCCCCACCACTCGGTCACATCCCGGTCTCTCTCCACCGGGTCCGGCATGTGGAGGACCGGGCCGAAGCTCGCGGGAACAAATCTCTGCCCCAGAACCAATCGACAAGGATGGTCCCCGCTCAGCTTCGAGCCGCCATCTGGACTGTCCTCTGGGCAAAGGCAATCAGTCCAGCTCGAACTGATAGTGGTGAGCCACTCTGCCGAGGCTCGTCAGGACGTGACAAATCTCTTGAACAGCGGTAGGCATTTGGCTTTCTCTCCAGTTGTGCTCCAGGACCCCCTTGAGACGTTCCATCACGTCAGAGGGACTCTCCAAGGGTATTGGCTCCAAATCGCGCCCGAGCAGTGCGAGATGGACGTGGCTGCTCAACATCTGGTACTCGTGAGAGTCATCACCATCCAGTATGCAAACGTCGTGCAGTCTTCCATCCAAGGCCAGACCGTATCCGGTCCGCCGCGTCGAAATGACCCCATGCCACCAGAGGAGAATGCCGGCGTGGAAGAAAGCGATGGCATAGACGTCGACCAGAGCCCCAGCCTGACACCGAGATGCCGCGTGGACAGTCCGGCCCGCTCGCCACAGCGCAGCCCGGTATTCCACGGTTGCAGTGGACGAGGGGTCGTACGCCGATTTGGGAATTCTCACTTTGTGGTGCAGCAGCACTGACGAGAGCTCGGGCAACAGGATATTGTCGGGCAGTATTAGCGCGTGCATCGACACCGCCTCCAACAGCAGCTCCGTCTCGGGGGAGCTCTTCAGTCTCAGCGCCTGGGAGCCAAAGAGCTTCAGGATCGAGGACAGTTCGGCGCGTCGCGATGAGAGCAGCATCGAGCTCCACGTACTGGCATGCCTGCTGACGGAGCTGAGCTGGTGGCACTCCTTAACCAGGACCCAGAGGCCGGCGAGGAAGGCCAGATTGGCAAAGTCCACGTCGATCAGGTCGCAGTGCATAAACACCAGAGTTGGATCGCCCATGATATCGCTGAGGCTCACCGGTCGGGGGGATTCTGGTGACTTGTGCAACAGGAGGAACCGGTCCCTCCACTGAACCGATGTCTCGGCCGCGAAGAGTTCGCGGGCGGCTGGCAGCGGGATGGTCATGTCGACATACGATGACATTACTTGGCTGCTGTGTGACATGGAGACATGGGCATCCATAATGTATGCAGCATAGATGAGTCTCCTTTGTGATTCGCGTACGGACCACCGACGCCACGTAGATTCGAGAGCCTGGCTGTCCAGGCTAGCAACAGCAGCAAGGTCCTGATCATGGTGCTCCAAAGCGCCCTGGAGATGGCCGCCATTCTTGATGAGGACCTGCACGCATTTAGAACAGGCCTCAGCGAGCGCGATTTTGCGTCTCACTCCGCTGAAGAAGGCCATGTACTGCTGGAGAAAGAAGCCTTGGGACAGGCTGATGTCGCCAAAATCGGCATTGTCCTCTTCCCACTAGCCCACCGCGACACTGCATGTCAGCACGTAGAATCCACAGGGGAGGGAGAAACACGCATCGTACTGTTCGGAACGACGACGTCCTGACAACTTCCTGCATGGCGTAGCCAAACTTGCGGGCCGCGCTGGACCCTGCGTTGATGGCGCCCATGGCAACCATGGCGCCAAGCAATTCCGGTCGCTGCTGGTTGAGCTGTAGCGTCGGCAGGTGGAGGATGTCGTGGATGTAAGCGGCCTTGCGATCTTGGGCGTAGCTTCGGATGAGGGCGCTGAGCGTCTCGGTGGAGGGGAAGGCCGTGACGATCTGGGTGGCATTGGTTTGCGACGTCGTGCTCAAAATCATGTTGAGGATGCTGTCGCGTGCAGGGGTCGACAGGGACAGCGTCAAGGGCAAGGCCGCGACGCCTGGGCTCTCACTTAGTCTTGGCACGTTGAAGCCCTCCTCGCCCGCGGCCAGATGCGCGCGCTCCATCTCGCCATGGTCACTGTGCTGGGGTTTCCATGAGCCCGTCACAGACAGCGTGGCATGATGATCAGTTGCATCACAGGTATTAGTGCCACCGTGCATGTCCATCTCCATCTCCATCTCGGGCGCTAGATTCAAGGTATCCGCAGGCGGCACGTCGAATTGGGCCTGCAGGGATGTGAAATCGATTGTTGCCATATCCGCAGCAGGCCCGAATGAGAACCCTTCAGTCATCTGAGGGACCTGCGCGGAGAGGTCGAGTAAGTCAGGGAAGTCCATCGGGCCGAGAAAGGCGTGCATGGTCGACAATGGAGTATCATCGACGCCTCGCCGAGGATCCAGATCCGGCTGCGCGGGTGTTTCTGTGGCGGCGGTTGCTGGTGATGGTGGCTGCTCTAATCGGCCTAGAGAGGAGGCGACCTCGAGTTGGCCATGATCCCCATCCTGGTTCTGATCCTGGATCTGGATCCTAGCCTGGGTCGAGTCTTCAAATTCGTCGGGGTATGTGCACTCGACGCCCTTGGTGACGCACCGATGGCATGGCTTCTGCTCGGAGCATTTGGACTTGCTTGCCGCGCACAGCCTGCAGGCCTGGCTCACCCTCTCGACGGTGCCGTGTGAGTGAGGTGGCTTGAGCCGCGGCTCTCCGTCACCGTGAGTCGATTCATGCCTCTTGAGGACGTCCAGTCGGCCAAAGGATTTACGGCAGAACCCGCACGAGTAAGGGCGCTGTTTGGTATGCGAGCGCACATGTCGAGCGAGATGCTCGGTCCGATGATAGCGGCGATGGCATTGGGAGCACTGGTACAGAGGCTCTTGGACCCCTTGGGCCCTTCTGTCGACGGCCTGCGTGCGCATTCGGGAAGGCCTGGAGGAGGGATGCGATTGAGAAGAGGGCCCAGGTAAGTAAAGGCACAACAGTCTTCATATATCTAAGATCAAGATTGTTTTGAAAGGGTTAGGGGCCATCTTCCCCGCAAACTGACCGCCGCCACCGTGGGTCACAGTGGGCCACGGTCGCTGGCTCGGCATTCTCAGTATTCCGTAGGAGGGGCACTGAACTGACTAAGCGGGCGCGCTTCAGCGTTTATTAACTACCTAACTCATCCATCATCTCCCATTCTTCATCATGGTAGTGGATTCCTTCAGCTCCTACCCTGGTAAAGCTCGTAGCCCTTGTGCAGCCCGAACGCGATGCCAGTTATGCCGGCCGCTACAATTGGCAAGAGGTAAACCGCCGCGCCTAGGTACACGGCAACGTCAAAGAAGCCAGTCGCCCCCGCCTTTGGCTGACCCGTCGGTTTCAGAGGCCGTCGCGCCTCGGCGAGCAGCCTTGCCCCGTCCTCCCCCTTAGTCTCTTTCCCTGTCCGCTGGACATTGGCCACAAACTGGGGGCTGCTAAACTCGAACATTTGCCGAGTATACCGGACTCTGCTGGATGCTGGATATCCCAGCGGTGATGCTGGGCCGACTTGGCACGACGCTCAGTTAGCAGTCATCGCTCCCGCGCGCAGGTACAGGGTAACTGGGTGGGTGCTCACTCTGGAACCTCCTCGGAATGTGGTTCACAAACGACACGCGCGTCGGTATGTATTGGCTCAGGTACTTGGCCTCCTTGAGCCCCGCAAAGACGTAGAGAGCTCCCAGCTCAAGGCCGCTGTTGCAAATTCTGTCGATGGCGTCGTCCAGGCTGGTGATGACGTCGATGCTGAGGATTCGCCTCGCAACCTTTCTTCCCAGGAAGTCGGTGCGTTTCCTTTCAAAGTTAGGCCGTCAGCATCTTAAAGGTCAAGGGCCAGTCTCGAGCTTGGTGTAGATAGTTACCTTCCCAGGACTGTCTGTGTCACGGAACCGGCTTCACCGCCGTTGAAAACTTCCTGAGAGCCCTGGGTCGCGAGAGCCATCAGGTCTACGCGCCGCCTCTCCATCTCCTTTGTCCCGGCTCTCTTCATCTGGTCAGAGCCGGACCAAGGCCCTGTTTTGATCTCCTCGATAGCGGCATCAACAAAATCCTGCACGACGAATTCATTAACAAAGATCCAGTCTACAGCCTGTCGAGCCAGGCCCTGGAATGCCAGTCGCGACCGGACAAGCTCCTTTGCCGCTGCTTTTACATTCGCAGTCCGATCTACCACGCCGAGGTAGAGTGACTCGGGAGAAGAACTCAGGTGTCTTCTGGGATCCGCCACGCTCTTTTCAAGCCTGGCTTCGCCTGCCTGGTTGATGACGACGCATTGGTCCAAGAAGCTGGCATCCGGCTCAGATGTAGTGATGCACACGGCTTCTTTGTCGTCCAGATGCTCAAGAAGCCGGCCAAGAAGTGGATAGGTCGACCTTGAATCGTCCATGTTGGCGAGCTTTTATTTCGCCAGTTAGGATGCCAAAAGCCTCTATGATAAGGTCTAGCTCACCTTAAAGACGCAACAAGTCCCGGCTTCGGTAGCAGCTGCGAGCGCCGAGAGAAGGCTGTAGAGAAGAGTGAAAGGCTCCAGGATGATGTAGGCCAGAGGCTGCACCGTCATCTTGTCCTCATTGTCCTTCCCTCGTTTAACACGGTATTCGGCCTCGAGTTCCTTCCCCAGGTCGAGCTCATCATAGTGGCTTTTGATCTCGGAAAGCGTGGCAGCAAGTACGAATTTCGCTTCGTCTTCGGACAAGCCATCATCATCTCGCAAGGCTGAGATGGCTTCGGCTTCGTTTTGCGTCAGCTGTATGTGTAACGAGCGGAGTTGCCTCTGTCGATGCCTCAGGTCTCGCATCCGGCCTTCGGTGGCCGTAGCTCGGACTTGGGCGATAGTTACAACGGATGAGGCAGCCATAACGCGTGGCAACTTGGTGGGAGGATGGGAAGCTGTCGAACCAAGACGGTGTGCGGCGGGGAACAGGCATTCGTGTAATTTAGTAAGGACCAGTTTGTTCGCAGCCTACAGCTTAAATGCGCAGGCTCTTTATTCGTAGGCCCGGTCGGATTCCAATCTCGTTGAAGAGCGGGCCGTTGGGGAAGACCAGGATGTGACCCGTCCTCACAGCATGGAGCCACTTATCCTCGTTTGTCTATTTCACCCCAGACTTCCCCATGCTCTCTGAGCCTTTCCCCGGTGCCTGGATCTTGCCCAGTGTCATTTGCGGCAAGCTTCTCCACTTCCCGAATGGACCCTTTCCGATCCGCGCACCGGGGCTCCCGGCCCGGCGTCCCATATGCTGACTGCAGACTCAAAGAGCTTGGGTCGTCTCCCGTCGCCGTTTGCAGACGTGTCGATGTTCATCTGAATATCTCCCACTCTAGGTGCCGACCGTCTTCTAATCTTGTAATTTTACTTTCGAATCTTGAGCAACTCGACGCCTGCAGCATCATGAGCACTACGACCACAGCCATCACCGTGCAAGACACTCCAATTGTTTCCTTTCGAGGGAACAGAAGGGCGACTGCCGCTCTAGACCCGGTACGTGCCTCTCAGGGCGGTCACAGACAGCACGACGACGGCAGCGATGAATCCCTCAGCGAGTTCCTACCGGTGAACAATGGCGTCACGGGCCGCGAACCGAACACAAACCCCCTCGACTGGCCCTCTGACCATCGTCGCGTTCCAGCCCATCGACCACCAGTCGTGCACGCCGATTGGGTCGAGATAGGAGGGCCAGCGCCGCTGAGACTTTTCCTCTGGACCATGTTTCGTGGTTGCGATCTCTTGCGTGTAGGTGCCCGTGTCTTTCCCCAACCTGCGGAAGCAAAGGCCAAAGGCTTTGGGGGCTTGCAAAATGACTAACAGGTGTTTTCTAGTGGGTCTACCAGTACCCGACGGCACTTGGTTTGCACGACCTTGGTTGGTTCAGGTACAAAATCGCAGGAGAGTGGTAATGGCGTCTTCTCGAGCTAGGGGGAAGAGACGAGAGTGCATGGTAGAAACCAGCATTCCTTCTCACGAGTCAAGCCTCCCATAGTCTCTCGCCATTGTAGGCTCGGGGTGATGAGCGACTTAACCACAATATTTACTCATTTTCCGGTCGCTGCCTTGGTTGCAATTGTGTCTTGATACGAAATTTCCGACTATTCCCACTTCCTAGTTCCTACTGCGTGCCGCACTTGTTTTCTTTTTGTTTCCACCTTTAGAAGCCTTGTTCTTCAAACGTAGAGAGGTAGATAATACATTGAGCTCCCGTACCTACGCGTCAGAGTATTGAAGAATGCCGACATCCGTTAAACCACCGTAGGCTGCTACACACGTTCATGGCACACGCCACAGGTTCCGGCGGAGACGCAGTTCCAGTTCGTCATCCTCTTGGATCATGCGACACGTGAGCATCTACCCCTGTGCCTTTATCCCTTCCCCCCGCAGCCGGGTGAGGTGGAGAGCTGTGCCGTGCCGCGCCGTCGCCCCCAACGTTGCGATGACAGCCGAGCCGCGATGGAGGAGGTGTTGCCGAGCGGATTGCTACCGCGTAACCCTCTTCTCTGGCCTGCAGTCTCACCTACACACAGTCCACGGGGTCCGGCAATGCGCATACCATGGCTCAGCCATTTGTTTATTAACTCGAGGGGCTTCCCGGGTGCATTCACAGCCCGGCTGCCGCTTTTCTATTGAAGGCTTTAAAAAAGATCAAGGCCTGTGAGTAAGAAAGGGCGACTTGGCCTCTTGGCTGGATATACTATTTCCTATCATTGATAGTTCAAAAAGTTCTGCGTTGATGGCTGGTGAGTCCGAGTAGCGCCCAAGATGCAGCAAGGAGGACTGACCACAGGCTCTGACCCGTCATATAGGCCTACCCCCTGTTCACTTCTTGTCCCATGGGACCACCATGTTGCTAGGGGAAGACTCCCGGGTCAAAGACTACTGGCGGAAGATTGGCCAGGACGCCCTGGACCATGGCATCAAAGGTGTCATTCTGATGGTACGCGACGGGACTATGCACATCCATTTTTGCAACACTGGCATTGACAGTTCGGACTCTTAGGGGGCTCACTGGTGGGTGGATGACAACAAGATCAAGGTCGGCATGAGCCCAACACCCGACATCATGCCCGTGGCCAACGTCCATCCGAAGCACTGGCGTGATTACAAACCGAACCCAGACCTAGAGACAGGCCACCGGTGCGTCGAGATGCTCCGCGATGCCGGCTTCGAGGTGGAGGAGGATGTGGACCGGACGTGGATGATTGACATACTCCCCATCCTCGTCGCGATGTTTCCCGATGGATGCCCGCCGACCACGGTTGTATCGCTAAGCTCGCACTTTGATCCCTTCTACCATGCTCGGATGGGGACGGTCCTTCGGCCGCTGAGAGAAGAAGGGTACCTGTTCATCGGCTCAGGAGGTGGCGTGCACAATCTGTACCGTACCGAGTGGAAGTACATGGTCAAGTACAAGGACAATTTCGCCATGGAACGGCCGCCAGATCGCGAGAATCTCGAGTTTAGAACGGCGCTCGAGGACGTCATTGTCAAGAATGGCGGGGGTCCCGGTCTCAGGAGGGGCTTAGCTAGGCTGATGAAGCATCCGTACTTTCGGGATGCACATGGCTCAGATGAACATTACATTCCCGCCTTGTTCGTTGCTGGAGCTATCGGTGAACAGGAAGACGAGGGCGCTAGAGGATATCTTGGTGCGGAATGTTGGGAACTGGTAAGGATTTCTCCTAAACCCTCTCTCTCAACCCACGCTACTGTCTTGCGACTTGGGTAGCACAAGTTAAAGCTAATAGCTATATAGAGAAACCAGGGCGAAACGCAGTTTACCATTGGTGAATGGACGAAGGGTAAATTTTACAAAGGGTAGAGGGAGGTAGGGGCAGAGGTGTGCAAAGGATTATAGTCACCCGTCTTTCCATTAGATCTTTCTATATTCTAGTGGCTTGTTGCTCCTTCGATTGTTTTTATCACACCATTTGCATCATACCGGATCAACACAGCTACCTATTAATAGCCTTGCTTGCTACATCAAGAGAGACCTAGGCCTCGATGCATCCCAGGAGGCTATTTGCCTCATAGGGTGCCTGCTGGATCTTTCGTTTTGTTGGGCCTGTTTTCTATCCCCCAAACTCTGCCGATAGCCTATCCTTCGTAGCAGTGGAAGTTTGTCGATAGACGAAACCAAGTGCGATTTTACTAAATACCCAGAGGAAGAGGCACAGTTCCTCCGGTAAATTTATTGTACTTAACCGCGCAATATATACACACCCATTCGCTTTTGAACAACCAATAACGGTGACTTTTACTCCATTTTCTTTCACCACGCTACCAGCAACTCCTCGAATGACATGCGGTTATCTAAGGGCGGATCGGAGAAGTCTTCGCCAACACCCACGAAGAAGGAGTGTTCTGCTTGGCAACGAGTCAGCTAAGCCATATGGAGGATATTTTTTGCGAAGAGACGAGCATGAACTCGTTTACGGGTTCATCCCTTGTCCATTGGTTACGAGCTTATTGGCTGCTCCTTGTCCCTGTCCGACACGTGGCTTCGGCTAGAGTTGACAACATTGCTCGACTGGGTCAAGTAAGCAGCAACCTTGTTCCTTTCCTCCCGCTTGGTTTTCAATTGATACCTTCATATTAACCCCCCTAGACTGACTTATCCTCGACAATTGCTTCATAAGTGGGTTGGTTCCATGCTGAATCTCCGGAGTCAGGATGCTCGGCCCAATCGTGTTGGCGGCTTCGTCACTGCTCATCACTTATCTCTTCATGCAATTGCGTTTCAAGCAATTCAGGCAATATGCACATATTCCTCAGTTACCACATTTCTTGATATAGGGACACATGCTAGCTTGGATGGGATGATGATGAAAGTCCGGTTGGCTGAAAAGATTTCCTAAGCCAGGGCCTGGGTACTAGATTTACTGATCGCATCATTATAAACTTGGCCAATAGCTATGAATACTGAGGGCTGGGTTTAGTTTTCGATAGAATCCGGACCTGATCTCTAGTGGTATGCCCCATAAGATACCACATCTTGGCTCTTATGTAAACTTTGGGATCGCCCGTCTCTCTATTACATCCTTCGCTTCGGTGTGCCTCATTTTATATCCCCCAAACTTCACTTGAATATTCTAGCCCTATATTTCGAAGCCATGATAATACCGACGCTTAGCCCGAGCAAAATTTCCTTTCGGAACAAAATCCCGGACACTCGGTAGCCGAGAATGGCGTTACAACCGGGCACCACGGTCCTTCGTTGGGCCTTGACTTGAGCAAAAAGCGCCTGTTCCACCGCAGTATCGCATCAACGAGTCTCTGGCCAGGGAAGTCCATGACAAGAATTCCTGTCCGAGTGGCATCTGGGTTGAACTCGAGATCCTCAATCCACTGGCCAGTTATGTCGTTCATCCCCGTAACGGAGTGGTCCAGTGGCCCTGCGGCTGCTTCAATGGGACGGACGCCTACGACCGTAGACACGTGAGTCAAGTATAGGGCAGAGTTATCATGGTCAGCTGTAGCAGCGACCTCAATAGCATCGCGAACAGCACTCCACTTCTCCGCTAGATGGTAGATGCTCGGCGTAATCCAATGGTCCTCCAGCACGATCCGCTTGCCTCGCCACTGAAGCCCGTACGGTTTGTTCTCATGTGGGAATTGTTGAATGATGAGGATTTTCGAACGTATATCACCGAGAGCGGGCAGAGCTGCCTCGTCGGTGTACGTGTAAAAGTAGTCTGCGACAGTGCGGAACGCCGGAGTAGGTGTGCGTCCGTGGCGGTTGAATGCTTCCTCGAAGGAAATAGTATTTGCCTTTCCAATAGGCTTGCCCTCTTGTTTGAGCCGCATGATGATGGTTTCGGATGGGTGACCAGCGAGGAACTGGGACATGGTAACAAGAACATCCATAACACTAAACCCTGTGTCGACGTTGGCGTGGTAGATCCGCAACTCATCGTCACGCAGCCGGGCCCGGATGTCAAAGTACCGCAAGCCACTGTTCAGCTGCATGGTGAGGTTCCAATTTTGGCATCGGAGGTAGTCGGATGGAATGGAGTAGCTCATGGTGTCGTGAGCGCCGGGGATGCTGAGGCTGGTGATGGGCACATCATCAGGCAGAGCTTCCATCCAGGATGGGTTGCTTGCAAGTCCAGCGTCGAAACTGTACTTGCTTTGGTGGCCATTGAAACTACCTCCCGATACTGATAAAGGAGCAAAGAACAGGGTTGCGGTGAGGCGGAGGAAAAGGAATACTGGTGGAGATAAAACAGCCATTGGCAAGTCGGAGACGGCAATTTTCACGTTTGGCTGTTGAAAGGGCAAGCTCTCTGGGGTTGTGAGAGCTCCTCACTAGCAATCGATTTATCTGGATTGATGGGAAGAGCTTGTCTGATTTTCTCGTCGCGAGTTGGACCAAATTTGGACAAGGAAGTGGCCTGTTCAAAATAGGTGGCCTGTTCCTAGTGATCCAAAGCCGAGGCGCGGGTGCCGCGGATACCGGATGGCTCGGAGTAGAGAAATTACCCACTTCGGTGGTAATTCCCTATTTGTTTGGATAACCGCCATTGGTGGCAATTTCAGAGATGTCCAGTGGTACCACGGTTGGACAGAAGAGTCACATATTGATTGATCGGTACGAACTATCTGGTTGATCATGGGGATCCAAGGATGGAGATGGGAAGGTAGGTGGCAATGATCGTCTCGATGGACTCGTAAGCTGCTAACGGCGGGCCATCTTGGTTGTCATCGTTGTCGTTAACTGGGCTCGCGCTGGACCCTCCATGGTCAACTCCGCAGCCATCTTCAAGGTCGGGCCAAGTAATAGAAAGATAGACACGCATCTCTGTTTGCTCAAAGTGTCTAACTAGCGAATTAAAAGCAATGCCCGCACCCTTCTGCCATTATCTTCCGCCCAAACTATGGAGGTATCCATCAACTATCGCTCAATGATGTTTGAGCAGAGGTTCATAAGACAGTTGACCTTTACCTTCTCAGTCTTGTTGTCGTCGCTCAAAGTTTTGGTCGCGGACTCAAACCTATGCCAAACCGGAATGAACGGCCCGGCCACCTTTTCCGAATTTATCTTGTTGAAAGCCTTACTGAGGACATTATGTTTTGCGATTCTGTCGACGTCGCCGAGATCATATGAAGACACGTAGCTCTTTCCCTGCTGCGTCCTGTCCTTGGCAGTAGCCAGCGCGCTCGCCTTGACACAATACGTGATCATGGCGGCTAAGCCTGCTGCTAAAGCCGTGGCGATGCTGGAGCCCGTCGACTCCTTTGTCGATGAGGTCCTGTCAGCAAGGTACGCTGGAAGACTTCTGCCACTGGAGGTATTCACGTTGACTCCGGGGAAGATGAAGTCATTGCGTCCGGCGAGGCCATAGGGGCTTCCATCAGGGTGGGCTGCGCCAATGCGGAAGAACCGTTCACGTTTGTAAGATGAGGGATAATGATCTGTGGCGCTGATTCGATCCGATGACGAGCAGAACATGAGGACGTTCTGTTCGCAGGCCCTCCTCAGAACCAGATCCAGCATCCTTTTCTCCTCAGATCCCTCTTCCGGCACCGGTATCGTCCATGACATGGAGATTATGGTTGCGTTCTTTTCCAGAGCTGCTTCGATAGCATCACGAAATGTTAGTAAATCGTGTCATCATAGAGAGAAGTGCTGATGCTCACCAGGGCTGCCAAGATTGCGTCAATCGTCAAGTGTCCTTTGTCGGGACTGGTATGCGTCTTCAGGCGAATAGAGTAAATACTTGCCATGGGACACACCTTGAAGATCATCCTGGCCATTTCAGTGCCATGGCCCTGCCTCGAGATGTAGTACTGTCCTACAACCTCCATGTCATCTTGGTAGTCAAATGTCTTGCCCTCAATGACCCGACCTGTAAAGCCTGGGTCGCAACAGTTCACCCCGTCGTCGATTAATGCAACAACAACGGGCTTGCGTAGCCTCTCAATGTCGTCTCTTATTTTGTTGTCAATGTTCAGGGGCTGATCGCCGTCTTTCTCGACCATCTCCCAGAACGGCAGCATGGCGTCGGCGAACTTTTCCATGCACTTTAGCCACTCATGCTCGTCTTGTTGGGGGTTAACAGGCTCGGATGGCTTGGGTGCGCGGTTTCCCGTTACCGCAATGTCATTGCCCTCCTCGCACTGCTTGTGTACAACTTTGATCTTGTTTCTTTGCGGCGGCGTCGTGCTTTCGTTCTCACTGGTCTTCGCCTTCCAGTTTTCCTCAGCATTGCGGTTTAGGCGAGCATCGAATTCCTTGATGTTTGCTCTACCCAAGGCCAGGAGTCCAATAGCTGAGTTCCTTGTTATTAGTGCCTCTTTCTTCAACGAAGCCACACCCCTAACATGCACCATGGGATGGGGATACTCACGTCAGAATGAGCAGGAGTGAGGAGGTTTACGGCCTCAAGCCTCTCCAACTGGGGCAAACCCCCTGGCTCGCTCCAAGCTCTGAGCACGGCGTTGCTGCCACGTAAGCAGACCCTAGGCATACTACCAGTCCTCACAGCCCTGTTTTCTCTTGTCTCGCCGGAACACCATGATAATGTCCTCATCAAAGAGAAGGTCTGCTTCTCAGTCTGTGCTTGATGGAATTTCCAACCGCACCCTCATCACCCCAAGCACCAAGGACATTCCAAGATTCCATCAGCCGCCATGTCCAATCTCGAGAACCAAGATGCACGTCTTGAGGGCCTTGAACAGGAACAAGATGTGGAGGTATTCGACGTTGGTTTGTTCGAGGGCGGCAGCGAAGAAAGCGGCTTCCACATCAAGAACAATCCCAAGGATCCATACCAACGTTCCGAAGTCATTTAACGAACTGGCCATGGTATTGATATCAGATGCACTCTATTGGGCGCGGTCCATGGCGCCATGTCCGCCGACAGTGACTTCTGGGCGACGCTGCTGGTCCTGCAGTTTCGCTTTGATCCCCAGAAAAGAGCCCGCCGTATCTCCGAAGCAACAATTGACCTCTGCTTTGATGTCTCGGACACAAGCAACGAGCTCCCCGAAGTTGAAGCGGTATCTTTCGACGGCAACTACAGCTTCTTGCCCAGCAGCCAGTCAGAGACTATGGTCACGGGCGGTGACGGCGGCTTCGGGGCCAGCTATGGAGTAGAGCTTAACGCTTCACTGAAATGGGAGAGGACAGTTGTCCGCGAAACAGCGAATGCCACGACCGTCAGCGGAGGAAAGCTCGTCATCGGCAACATGCCCCCCACGCGCCAAGTGGACTCTGCTAGAGAACGGAACTCTCAAGGCAGGAGTCCCGGCATCCATCCAGGTGGCCATCAGGATCAAACGGAGAGACGAGGCAGTCTTCATATATTACTCGACTCAAGAGGCTCTAACCACCCCGGCTGAATACTTGGGATTTAGCCAGCTACGATCCCACGCCAGAAAACCCAGACTTGATTGTTTCGCTTGAGGATGAGGTCTAAGCGGGTCTGATGGGCCACGAACGCCTCGTCGACACCAGCCGAGCACTAAGCCGGCGACGAGATCTACTAGGGGGATAGCGCGGGGATACTGGAGGTACTGGAGGATGGAGTTGAGCATGGTGAACTGCTCGGGGCCAATTAAATACACAAAGGCCGCCCCACAAATAGAGATAAGAGGGCCAATCATAGAGCGCCCTTTGCTGGCAAATACTGTTGTAGAACGGCGTGTTGTTGGCCCCGCTACTGGCAGCTCGCTATTCCTAGTATGGCTAGCTTCCTAGATATTAAAAAGCTCTGATTGGATGAAATATTTATTGCTACATATAACACCAACCGCTGTCTCGACAATTTCCTGCGTGTCGAAATCAAGTGAGGACTGAAGGCTTTGAATGGTCTCGATAAGACGTCAAATTGTCGGCAGCAAAAGGCTTACTCTTGCATGATGTATAATTACCATAGCTACAACTTCAATTAGGTCTCAGGGCATCAGAGCAAGGTTGAGATGCGTTTAGTCCGATACGAATCTTTTGCGAGCTCCTTTAGGGTAGGACCATTGACAAGACGCGGGCGTCGGGCGTCGGGCAGCGGGGGAATCGTCGGAGGTGGGGCCGAGTGCGACCAGAAACCCATTCGAATGAACGCCGGCTCAGCCGGACAAAGTCACTCCTGGGATTGCATCTGCAATAATAAAGCACGTAAATCACGGGCTTCATTCACAAGAAAACCTCACAGTTACCCTACAAAGGAGACCCTTGTGCAAGCCAAGGGTGGAATATTGAATTCATCCGTTTCGAGTATTATCTGTTGCCGCAATGGAGAAAATGGAGAACAAGGCCAAGACGCAAGGCTCTCTTACCGTGGAAGACACATCTTCTGATGGCACAACGGACTTAGTTCATGATAGCGATACGAGCGCTTCAGTGGGCGGTGAGGGAGTTGCAAAGTCTCCTTCACACCCTTTGAGCGCCATTCTATCCGGCTTGTACGAGGAGAACATCACGGCCAAGATCTTGCGTACAGCTGTGACAGGATTGGAACACAATGTGAGAGGATTCCTCTTGCCCAGACACGGTTCACTGACCCTCAATAGAACCCACCGGTGGCATATCCAGAATATGTGCTGCCGACAGGGGGCGAAGCGGGCAAGTATATTCTCCGCGAGAAGCTCTTTTGGACTTGTGGCTTCTTCCCCGGATCTATCTACTCCACAATAGAACGACTGGTCAAGTTTCCTCAGGCTTCGTCTGGGGAAGAAAAAGGCCGAAAGCTTCTGGCACAACTGGTGAGTCTGGGACGGGCTTGGTCAGATCCGCTCCACGATTTTGCAACAAGAACGGATACACACGACATGTCCTTCATGATCCAACCTTCCATGAGGGTTCGATGGGAGGTTCTGGGTGAGAGCAAGGCTCTTGACTCGATCATTACGGCAGCCCAGTCCCTCTACACCAGATACAACTCGATGGTCGGCGCGATCCGATTGTGGGACGTCCTATCACAAGACGGCATCAACATCGGCGGCATGAATGAAAACTTTCTCGTCATCATCGACTCATTATGCAACTTGGATCTACTATACTACACGGCGGCACATACGGGTCAGACCGAACTAGCTGAAGCGGCCACATCACATGCCAAGACGCTGATAAGGACCCATCTACGAAAGGAAGCCGACACCAAGGACAGTCAACCCATGTACAGCAGTTTCCACGTTGTCAATTTCGACCCCGTTGGTGGATCCGTCAAGGAGAAGAGAACAGGCCAGGGTTATTCGGCCCCGTCGACCTGGGCTCGCGGGCAAGCCTGGGGTATCCTTGGATACGCGCAGTCTTACCTCTGGACCAAGGAGGCCGAGTTTCTTGATGCAGCTATTGGCCTTGCTGAGTACTTCATCTTTCGACTTTTGAACGCACCAAAGTGTGTCGAGGTCCCTGCTGGACAGAGCTGCACAAAGGGCCGCTACGTTCCTCTGTGGGATTTTGACGCCCCCGTCGACACCTCAGCTCCCTTGCGAGATTCTTCAGCGGGTGTCATTGCTGCCAATGGCATGCTTGTTTTGTCTCAGGCATTGGCAGGATGCGGGTCATCCCAATTGAGTGCTCGATACCTATCCATGGCCACCACCATCATCAAGGATACACTTGACTTTTCTCTGGCCGAAGAAAAGGCCCTCTTAGATATCACGGCTCAAGGTACCCTTGAGGTCAAGGATGTGGATGCAAATGCACACTTTGAAGCTATCTTGAAGAATGCGACGGCAAACTACAACGCAAAGGACCACAAGAGATACTGGGATCATGGTTTGGTATATGGGGATTACTATCTCATTGAGTTTGGGAATAGATTGCTAAAGATGGGTCTGGTTTGATAAAAATGGAAACCGGGCGACGACCGCGCAGCTCTTCATTCATGTATCATCCTAGGGTCCAATTATCCACGGTTAGTGCGGAGTTGTCGTTTGCCGTTTGAGCAGTGAATATCATATCGTCAAAGCTGATTACGCGGTCCAGCTGCATGAAGCCTTGGTCCATTAGCACGGTTGAAATCGCCGATAGCTCATCGGGAGAGTGGTGTTCCAGCGCCTGATATGTCGGAGACACTTGTATCATCGAGTTCAATTGCCCAGCCAGCATCGATTGCTGGGTATTGTTGGCCGTTGATTCCACTCCCTGGCGCCCGGCAGTTGATGAATCTTGGTACGGCCCTGATTGACCAAAGCTTTGGTCTTGTATGCCCCCAGAACTGGCATTGGCCTCTGCTGCTGGCGGACTTGCTGTGTGGTCGGAAAGCCCATCGGTCGAGTATCCAAGCACATCCACTGAGAAGTCTGGACGCGCTTCACATTTGCTTTGAAGAGCTCTCAGTTGGGCACTATACTTCCCGGCCAATGATGATCTGTCCTTCTCTTTGAGAATAGGACCAGCCCACCGTTTGGCCATCTCGTCAAGACTGTCAACGAGCAGCCAAAACTCGGAGGATAATTCAGTCTTGTAATACCGCCAGTGCACTGACTGTGTTAGCCGTGGCAGAGATGTTCAGTTTGTCGACTTACCGAGGAGAGCGCGAGCACTCACAAAGACGCAGAATGCAAACTGGCTATTGACAGGGCTGTTCACGGGCGTGTACTTGAGGTACTTTCGCGTAATGGTTGCCGTCTCTGCAGCTGCATTCTGGCATGTCTCTGCGCTGTGGGCACTGGGCATCCTCACGATGCTAGTCCATTGAGCCGCCGGATACGCAATCTGCTGATGTAGCAGAATCATCGAGGTGTTGTGTGTGACATGTGCCAGCGTCAAATTGGGGTCCATGGTGATCAACGTGGGTCGCCGAGAAATGTTTGAATCCTTCCACTTCTGAGGAAGAAACATTTTCCAACTAACAAACAATTAGCTGAGATTATATGAGGTGGCGAGAAACTCACTGTACGAGACGCAAATCCAGCTCCTTGAATCTGGTCAGCCAGTTGCTGACCTCCTGGCGGTCCTGGAAGTTTATCCTTTGCTGAAGAAAGTACGTCGTCACACGGCTCAAGGACTCGGTCGCCTCGATGCAATACGCAAAGGCTCCTACTGTTGTCATATCCACGGTGGCGGTACCTTTGGGCGCGCTTGACGTAGTGGTAGGTGTCTCGGGAGGTGCGTCGGTGGTTTGTTCAGGACTCGGATAGTGCGCTGGCAGGAAAACGATAGAGTTGCCGATTCTTGCGGCGGAACGGTCCCAGATGCCGAAGTAGGGAGTGATGACAGTCTCTTCTTTGTGCCAGAGTCCCCCGTCTGCGGGTAGCCGTCTACGCACGTCGTCTGAAGTTAGGCTGGTATTCCACCTGTGATTGTTAGAACTGTGTCTGGTAGTCATGATAAAAGAACAAACCCAGTCATGACGGAACAGAGCCTGCGTTGTGTAAGCGAAGGCACTTTGGTCTCTGAGGGAACAAGCATACCTATCCAGGTTGAAGATGGTCCAAAAGACTCTCCGTCGCTCCTCGTCTTGCGTCCAGCTCTGCGACGGCGGTATAGACGGCAAAGGTTTCAGCAGTGGTCTCCCCTGTCGATCATCGGCCTCGACACTAAGCTGCAAATACTCAACCGTTCTTGTGAGGGAACCAATTATTGGCCATGCTCTGGCAACATCGCCAGTGCCCATCTAAGTATCGTTAGCTGACCGTGTTGAACAAAGATTGGGATACCCACGTCACTGAAGGCTATTATGCTCAGTGCCTGTAAGTTCTCGACAGACAGCCCGTCCATCGCCGACAAGATGACAATGCCTCGGGATCTCGTCATCCAAAGCTCAACGTCTTGGGCCGTTAGCCTTGAATCATCGCTGTCCACAAAGCGGATGGCAGCCACAACGATGGCGTGCAAGATCACAGTTAAGCGAGGCAGTTGCTCTTGGCTGTAGAAGCGGCTTCTGAAGCGGGTTTCGTGTAGGATCGGTATCCACGGCTGTATCACGTTGAAGTAGGCGTTGATGATATCCTCGAGCAGGTCCGGAGGTGGAAGTGTGGTAGAAGTGGTTCCCAGTTCACCAAGTTGACTGGCCAACTCAATGTTGGGGTTGCCGCAACTATCGACCCTTCTCCGTTTCCGAGGTTGGCCATGTCCGAGATTGAACTCATGGTGATCATCAGGATGATCTCGTCTCTCGACAGGCGAAGTCAGAGGCACCTGGGCTGGGGTGCCTTGATTCACAGGTCCTGGTAACGAGCCAAAGCCTTGAAGTGGCAATGGCGCCCTGGAGCTTGAGACAAGGTCCCTGAGTTCCTGTATGAGGCTGGAAAAAGCCCCAACAATCTGCGACGGCTCGGGCGGTGGACCTGCGGGTGCCTGCTGATTTTCGGACCGCGAACCATCGTAGACGGTGTGTTCTAAAGCCTCTTCTGCTGGTCAGCTAAGTACGCAAAGGATCGCGCTGATTATTCACGCACCGACCCTCCTATTCAACGACTCTATCACTCCAGGCTTGATACCTGGTTTGCTCTTCTTCAAGTCATAAACGCAAGGCGAATCTAGCCGTCTCAGCATCAGCGCAACGAGCCGTATAGCCACGAAACAGACCCACCGAGTCTCCTGCAGTGATTGCAGGTCGGCTTATCTCGAGAGCACCGGAGCTTGCGCCGGCGACATCCTTGGCAGGATGGTATCTCGCTGTCCATCGCCCCCGGGCCAACGCCCGACGAGTCCATCTGCGCAGCGTTCATCGGCTTTGTCAACACGTGGGACACGATAGCGTTTGGATGAGGCCGGGTGATCACCCGCTGCCCGACAAGATGGAGAATTGACGCCTCAATAACTAGAGACCCGAGGGTCGGACCACTCGAGGACCCAAAATCCTGGTCATCATCCCCGCACGCGGGGGAAAACTCCCGAGGACGGTAATGATGAACTTGGTATAGAGTACTTTCGGTCCATGGCAAGCGGGCCAATAGCCTGAGTGACGCTCGGATGATCTGTTCGGGCATGAACTACCCCGATGCCCGAGGAGGATTGACAAGTGGTCAGGTTAATTGTCATAACCCCCGTTCATCAAGCCGGCGGCATAAAATAAATCGGCGATCAGTCCAGGCTAGTCTTTACCCGTTATTGTCCCAACCTTTAACGCAGGTTCTAAGCTCCGTCACCGCTTTCTCACTTGCTCAATATGCCACCCCTACCAGGCTTCTCGTACAATCCTTTCCAGACGCGAAATGATCTCATCCGTGGCACCGCTGCCCTTCTCAGGCCATTGACGGGATGTTTCTCCCCAGGAAAATCCCGCATCCGAGTCCCAGTCGGAACAGGCACGCATTTTGACGAAACAGCAGCCCAATTCGAAGGCTTTGCACGGCCACTCTGGGCAGTTGGCGCCTTGCTTCATGGGGCCGATAGCATCAACAGCCCAGAGTTGCGCGCACAAGTGGACGAGCTTATCCAGCCGTGGCTACAGGGAGTCGTAACAGGGACTGACCCCGACCATCCTGAGTATTGGGGTGCTGTGCAAGATGGTGACCAACGAATGGTCGAGGCTGAGATTTTCGCCTTTGCTCTTCTCTCGGCCCCAGACAAGATTTACAAACCGCTTAGTGAGCTGGAGAAAGAGAGAGTGACAGCATGGCTCAAGGGGATGAATGGCAAATGGATGCCTCCTAATAATTGGCGGTGGTTTCGCGTCTTTGCCAACCTCGCCCTCACCAAAGTCTGCGGAGTACCCTTCGCAGAGGTGCAAGATGAAATGAACGCCGACCTTGCGATTTTAGACACTTTTTATCTTCAAGACGGCTGGTCGGCTGATGGCCCGTGGCAGACGGTTGAGCAGGCCGAGCGAGAGCACATGGACGCCCTCGCAACGGGACGGAGGGATGCTGTAGGAGTTGGACGGCAGGCCGACTACTACTCGGGCAGTTTTGCGATTCAGTTTAGTCAACTTCTTTATTCGAAGTTCGCAAACGACATTGACAAACCGAGATGCGACTTATATCGACAGCGCGCTCGAGACTTTGGCGCTCAGTTTTGGAGATATTTTGACACTCAAGGTATGCTTAACGGCTTGGTTCCGAGAATAATACTGACCCGCCAAAGGATCTTCCATTCCTTTCGGTCGTTCACTGACGTATCGATTTGCTTGCGGTGGCTATTTCGCTGCCTTGGCGTTCGCTGGAGTTCCCGACTTACCGAGCCCTCTCGATTCGCCCGGAGCTATCAAAGGTTTTCTCCTCCGACATCTGAGATGGTGGGCGCTCAATTCGACCGATATTTTTAACGCCGACGGCACCCTCAATATCGGATGGCTATACCCGTGAGTAATCACCAGCATTGTGTCAGTAGTTCTGGGCTGACAGCAATTAGGAACATGTACATGGCAGAGGACTACAACTCTCCCCAATCCGTGTACTGGTGCCTCAAGACCCTTATCGTCGTCGGTCTTTCAGAACAAGACGATTTCTGGACATCGGAAGAATCAGCATACCCAATCCATAACTCCATTCAAGTCCTCCCAGCTCCTCAGCAAATCCTTTGCAATCACCCTCAGGGCAACCATCACTTCATGCTCTCCCCAGGCCAATTCGTCGGCTGGCCGATGAAAGCAAACCAAGCCAAGTACTGCAAATTCGCGTACTCCTCAGCCTTTGGGTTCTCGGTGCCCACAGGTCCGCTCATCCAGCAGATTGCCCCTGACAGTCAACTGGCGCTGAGCAGAGACGGTGCTGAGACGTGGGCTGTCAAGTGGAAGTGCAAAGTCGTGCAATTTGGTACCGCAGACTTGAGTGTGAAGGGAAGCAATGTCACGGAGACGCCGATTGCACGTGTGCGATGGTATCCCTGGGGAGACAGAGCGGTCTCGGTTGACACGATCTTGATTCCGCCAACTGATCGATGGCCGGACTGGCATGTGAGGATTCATCGTATCCGGTGTCTCAAAGATATACCGTCACTCCACACCGTTGAAGGCGGATTTGCCATCTTTGGTCGCCACCGCGCCAACGGCAGGAACCTGTCAGCCGCCGAATTGCCAGCCGATGCAGTGCGGGGACAGTTTGAGGGCATTTCCTCAACAGATGATTCCACTATCGTCTGCTCTGACGATGGTGCTAGTGGAATCGTGCTTGACGTGCTGGCGGCGCCAGTGAAGGTTGAAGCGTCAAGTTCGGCACTGAAGCCGGGTTCAAACACCAACCTCGTCCGGCAAAGAACTCTGATACCGACTTCGTCTATTGACGTGGCCAGACCTCTATCAGGTGGCACAGACATTCTACTGGCAAGCTCAGTCTTTGCCGTCTCGTCCAAGGCAAACAGTGGGTGGCATGGCGAGGGATCGACTTTGAGACAACGATGGCTGGATCGGCCTGTGATTGATGTTGAAACCTTGAAGGAGCGTTTCGATGAAGGGCTTATTGTGTTGAAAGGATGATCCAAGAACAGCAATATAATTGAGAACTGCGTCTTTGCAAGTTTTCCTCCGTGTGAAGAATCCTGAATTGTTGCCTATGCAATCCCTATCTCACGTCGTCTTCAGTCTAATTCCGTATCTACTGCAGGTTTCTCACACTTGGCCCTCTCGACCTCATAAGATATTTTCGTGTGTTAGTGAAGCCCTTTGTTGAAATGCCACTGCGCCAAAAGAGAGGGCACAGTGGTCTTATAGGTAGGTTTGCGCAACACCCTTTGGGTAACTTTATTGCTATCTTCTTGCTGGTATCTATGTCTTGCAAATGAGTAGCAAACACTGTTCAAAATGTTTCACAGAAGCCATATATTGATCTAATTTCATCTGGAGTCCTCGGTACAGCCCAACCGATGTGAGAATGATCTTGCTGGCACACTTGCGTTACTCACCCAGTGTCCGTGCGACCATGGGCTTCAGCTGCTCCCTAACATACTCGGGATTCCTCCAATCCGTCCAGTCATGGTTCAACAGACCCCATAGCTCTTCATCATCCTGCACTCCTCTGCGAGTGTAGTAGCTTCCAACCACAACCCAAATGAACCATCCCGCCTTGATATCCGGAAGATATTGCGCCAGGCAAGTTGAATAAGGGTTATGCCAGGTCGTTGCGTCCATCGGATGACCGAATTCAGTGATCTGCACTGGGAAGACTTCCTTTGTGGCAGGGTCAGAGGCATTCATGCCCTGGAAGCCTTTTGTATACAGGTTATTCTTGAGAGAGGCGCAGCTGCCGATGGATCTCTCATAGTTGTGAATTTCCAGGACCAGCTTATCCGAGTAGCCGGAAAAGTCGTCTTTGTCAAAGATCTCTGTTCCAGGAGTAAGAGCCGTCTGTCTGAAAACGGGAGTAATCCAAGTATCGTATCCCAGGCCGGAAAGATAGACGAGAACGTCGCGGTTGGCAGCATTGACGGCGTCGGCACCCTTTTGAATGTAGTCGTACCAAACCTGCCAGTTATAGTATTTCTTTACCAGCTCGGGGTTATCGGTGGCCTCGCGAAGCTCGTTTCGAAGAGACATGGCGACAAGTGCGGTCCATTTTTTGCCCTGGGAATGTGAGCAAGCGAAGAGCATAAGAGAGTTATTACTTACGTGCTTTGCCATGTAGCCAAGACCTCGAATCCATTTATCGGCGTCGAATTCACGATCTCCCCACCAGGTGTTGCCGTCCGTGCCGGAGCAGCACCATTTACCCTTGGACATGTGGTTGTCCAACAGGATGTGTAGCTCTTGTTTTGCCAGTTCAGCCGCGATGGTATCGTACACCTATCAGGGTTAGTAAAGTGATTTATGCAGAGGGTTCTTGCTCACCTCCAGTCGAGTCGTCTGGTTAGTGAAGTTCGGATTGTGCTTGAGGACCTGTCCAAGAACACGGGTCCCATTTGTTTCTCCAAGGCCTTTGATGAAGGCGGTCTCCAAGCTGATATCCTCGCCATCATTATCATAGATCTGATCGATCATCTCAATGGCATAAGTCAATCGAACGGCATTCATGCCCAGACTCTTGATCTGGGAGACAATCTGGTGCACCGATCGATACTGCAGGCCCTCTGGAACCATGACTTCACCATGACCAGGCCAATTGGTGCCGGCAAAGTTTACCTTGTTTCCAGAGGCATCGACGATCCATCTGCCGTCGGCGGTAAATGGGCCATTGGGCCAGTTTGAATAGTCTCTAGGACGGCTATGTGTTGCCAGGCATGTGGCAACAAAGCACGAGACAATTGACAAGGCAGATAGGGGTTTCATATTTAAGGAGAGAATTGTCGAGCAAGCTCTGAGCTCTGGCGGCGAAATGGCTTGGACTAGGGATCCTGGGCCCTTTTATTGCCAACTGGCTCCTTGCTCGTATTTACCGGATCCCAGGATCACTCTGGTCCAATTTTCGAGCTTCCCCCCGGGGCTTGGCCAACAAGAAGACAATTTCGTCGTGCGGAGACTTGGGCCCGAGTTCTCGAAACGCTCGATAAGGTTAATAGAGCGTAGCATGCCGAGGATAGAGTTTCCATCACGAGATGAGCGTCAGTGCATGATTGCAGCGGCTTGTTTCGGACCACAACCGCGTCAATGACAGCAGATGAGACACTGAACCAGAACAGGGAAATGCATCGGGACAAGGGGAAGTCCGACGCCCGTCACGAGGTAAACCCATTTTTTTTTTCGCAAACCCCGCATCCTATCCCCGGAAAAAAAGCCATATTTGCCCATGGGGTTTCGTAGACGGCTCCTGACCTGAACGGGAAATACCCCGATGCCCGTTCCCCGAGGCTAAACTCTTGCCAGCTGGAACAGGAACAGTTGGCGAGAAACTTGCGAGATGGATCGTCTGCCTACCCAGGAATACGAGATAATAAGCAACTGGAGTTCAACGTCTCGAGACTCCTTCCAAAGAGGCAAGTCGGGCCAAACACAGCAACAATGGTTGTTACCTCATCCACTACCCAAAGCGATCAGCATGGCCAACAGGTCGACCCTGTAGAACTAGCCACGGTCCGCTTCTTCTGTCATCGGTGAAGTCGGCGAGCGAGTAGGCCACAGCGGCAAGAATCGCTCCGGATTGCGTAGATGGACATGTTCCACTAGTATTCATCGCACTACCCAGCCGAAGAATGCAACTTTCTGCGTAAACTCCACGCTTTCCTCTTGGCTTTTGCCTTGATCGCCTTCTTCCTAAACGGCTCGACTCTTCCAACTCCAGCAATGTGGGCGTGTCTAGCATGAAAGGAGACATGGATCTCTACGACAATGGGTGAGTTGTAGCGTCGGCCAGATAATACAGGCTCTAACAGTCCAGGTGCTCCCCTTTCCCAGACTTTTACAACGCCTGCGGTGTTGTCCGCCAAATCCCCTCAATGCTTCCCCTTTCGCGCCGAAGGTACTCTCCCCATTTCTTATCGACCATAGATGTCCTCTAGAGTATCCCGAGATTTACTCGGGCGCGGTTGAATAGTACCGAGGAGATCTATCGCATACGATTCCTCCTCGATTTGCCTGAGAAGCCGGTTGCTTCTGGGTCTTTTCACTGCAAGCCCCAGGAGCACGTTAAACGCGTGGGGATCGGGTACTAGTTCTGGTTGCTTTGCTCCCTCAAGGGCAGGTTGCTTCCACGATAACCAAGAACCTTTTTTCGCATGATTGAGATCACTCACTACCCGATATTAACACAGCTGCCTAGCAGGGGCTCTGGTACAGGAATTCGATACACGCCGATTTGGCGTGCGTCATCTGTCCAAAATATTCACATGCAGACTTGTTGATAAGATTCAGCGCCAACAGTTCCACTTTTTCCAGCAATCTCAATCTTCGTTGGTCTGCACGACTCAATGTCTTATGCTTTAACTCCATGCAGTAAAGCCCAACCGTTGAGGATTGCGTCTTTTTTTTTTTTTAACAACTCAACTCCGCCATCACGCTCTGACGGCACCATCATCTCACAATGAGCCCATCACGAACTTCAGAAAACCTAGGGCCCGAGCCTGAGCTCACCCAGTTTCTTCTTTCTCTCATTCCTCAAGAGAGTTATGCATCCCTCCGCAACTCAGTCCTTCCTCAGCTCCTCAAGGCTATCTCCGCGATTGGCAAGGAGCTGAGAAGCTCTCACGATGTAGCCATTGTTGGCACTGAGAATGCGTTTGGGGACGAGCAATTGAACGTCGACGTGTTGGCTGAGACAATTCTTCGGGAAGCCATCGCAAAATGCCCTTCCATTTCCACAGCGAGCAGCGAGGAAGATCCCGTGGAACGAGAAACGAAGAATGTTGAGACTGCTCGAGGTGACGACAGCGACTCTGAGCGATATACCGTTGCGTTCGATCCTCTCGACGGAAGCTCCATCATTGGACCCAACTGGTCCGTGGGAACCATCATTGGCATCTGGGATGGAGAGACGTCACTCAACCGTCCTTCAGACAAGCAGATTGCAGCCATTCTGGGTGTCTACGGCCCACGGACTCTTGCAATCATCGCTCTTCGAATTCCAGGCAGCCTATCTCTCTGTTTTGAAGTGAGCCTGGATGATACCAACGCCATCAAAATTGTCCGCCCAGAGATTCGATTCGCAGAGCCTCCCTTCAAGACGCGGTATTTCGCACCAGCAAATCTCCGCGCCGCAGCTGAGAACGAAAAGTACATGAACCTCGTCACCAAGTTCATCAGCGAGAAGTACACTCTTCGTTATTCCGGAGGCCTCATTCCAGATCTCTTCCACGCGCTGGTCAAGGGCCAGGGCGTCTACATTTCACCCGTTACGACAACCAGCAAGGCCAAGCTGAGGAGGCTTTACGAGTTGCTTCCTGTTGCTCTTGTGATTGAATGTGCGGGAGGACAGGCGATTGATCCGGAGAATGGTTCGAGGATCCTGGATACTCCTTTGAAGGGGTGTGATGACAGGGCAGGTATAGTTTGTGGGACGTCTGTGGAGGTTGAGGCTGTCCGAAAGGCGCTCTTGGAATAGGGTGATCTTTTGCTCGGATACGTTTCTAACTGAACATGAGGAGGAGGGAGAACAATGGGGAGTCAGCCTTCTTCCTCCTCCAGTGTTGAGGCCAAACCCGACGACGCAAGCCGGCGGATACCACATACGCCCAGACATGTTGCCCGTAGAGCTGGGCGCGCCCTTGGATTTTCTTAGCCAGGGTCCCCAATGACGATAGATATTTTTTTCTCGCTATTTTAGAAGGTTTCATGCCTGGAGGTTAGATAATGAGGCAACATGATGGATAAACTAGATACAATAAATTCTGCTATTAGATAGAACAATGCTGGCCAAGGCAGCGGCTATTCGGAACTCATGACCTTTGCGACCTTACTAGAATTCCAGTCCATGCTCGACACCATCCAGCGTTTAAGCCCCCATTCACGTCCGGCAGTCAATCTCATTCAGCATGATGGGCTTCAGCGTGATGGGCCTCTGCAAGAGCAGGAAAGTTGGGACATTCCACATGAACCCCTTCATCAACTTTGGTCAACGGCAGCCAGAGCGCCAGGACCATGCTGACCCGGTCATAATCCAGCCGAGCCTTGAGAACATCAGGGAGCAGCTCGCCCAAAGACGATTGCTTAGCGACTGATGCCAACGCCTTCCTGCCCGCATCGTGGTCATCCTTCTCGGACTTGGGGAACGACAGCTGGAGGCCAATCATCTTGTCCTCTGGGCGGTGAAGAAGCCAAATCGACGTTGCTCCTTGTTCCTTGGCGGCATCCTTGATATCGGGATAGATCTCGCGCAGAATCGTCTCAGCGTCTTCGCAATCGTACGTCCACCGTTGCAGGTGACCAACCCCATGCTTATCCACAGGCGTAAAGTTGAAAGCTCCGATGACGCTCCAGCTCCAGTGAACGGCCTTCTCAAACAGCGGCTGGTCCCAGAAGTTGGTCTTTGGCTCGCCGAGCAGGAACTCGTTGCTCGTCCAGTTGCCATAGTCCTTTGCGTCTTGCAGCGTGCGGAATAAGTAAGAGCCGCCGGTGAGCATGTCTCCCGTGACTTCGTCGTATCGGCTGGGAAGGTACTTTAGGTACATTCCTGGGCGCTGGCCCATTATTCGGCTGGCCATGGACTGGTTCTTCCATACATCCTGGAGGGAGACGCGGGCTGCGATGCGGATCTCGGCGGTAAAGGCGCCTTCAACGTGGATTTCCCCCGCATCGTAGTTGAGGGGTTTCTCGTCAGGGGTGGAAGAAGAGGCTGCTACATAGAATGTCAGTCACATGGGAGGAATAGGTACATCGAAGTAAATGAGAGGCTCACCCATTTTCTCTGCTCTGCCGTTTGGTATGGGGCGCGTTATCAAGGCGGCAAGGTGCTCACTTGAGGGGAAGAAGCACTTAAATACTTGTAGCAATGAGACTGCTGGAAGAGGGCCAGAAGCCACTATTCCGACCTAATTCTCTCTGGCTGCGGTGACTGGAATGTACGTGGCGCGGGACATTGTATCACGATGACGTTGCTGACTGTATTCCAAGACAGCCCATCCGTTCTAGAACAGCCGCCTCCGAGGGGAGCGGTTAACGTCGGCTAATTGAATCTCTACTCTTTTTGCAGATATCCTGATAGAAGTTGATAAACCGCCAGAGGTACTGGATTCGTCCTGATTCATCTCACGTAAGACTCAGCCATGGTTCGTGGGTCATCAGGCTGTGAGGAAGAGAACAGCCAAGATCATCAAGCGGGGGAGGGGAAAGGCAGGAAAAGAGGCGGAACTCTCCACAGCAAGTCGCGGTTTGAGAAAGAATATATCGGAAACTTAAAATAAATTATAGTCTTTTAGAATATGAGAAAATTAGCAGAAGGTGCTCTACTTATTTAAGTTTCGCCGAAAACTTTCTAGGTTCCTTTTAGATTATATTTAATTGATCTTTCTATGTCATGAACATCCAAGTCTAAACCTATCCTCAGGTCCAAGCCTGGATGCATCTTCATTGAGTCACGGTCAACCCTGATATCTCTCTTTGTCGCTGATAAATACACCTGCCATAAAAGGACTGCGCATATTTTTGTTCTCGTTCTTGAGCCAATGAGGTCATCACACGAGCTGACGGTAAGCGTATTTGGATGCAGTCATGCATTTCTCACCTTATCGCACCGAGCGAATAACCACACCTGTGAGAAAGGAGGTTGCTGACGGGTGTGATGGACGGTGACCAACCCAGATAAATTTCTCCATCAAAGGAATAGTATTTATTGTTTTTAATGATATCGGTAAGAACTTTATCCTAAATAGAGGTGCTGACATGCATCGCCTTGGTAAAAGTCTCTCTGCTCATCGGTGATGGGCTACAGGGCAAGCCCAAGAGTACGTGTTGGAAGGATGGCAACAGGTTATGTCGGTTTAATGTATCATCATATTGCGTTCCAAATAAGAGATGAGTAGCCTACCTAGTTATTGCTTTTCCCCTTGTACGTCAGGCTTGAGCTGGAAGCTTGTCCTATAGAACTCATCAAATACAAGAGCCGAACACAGGTCACCTGTTGAAATCGCATTGCGAAAGTGTTGCGGGTGACCGCAGTTCTTTTTAGCAGCCCAACTTAATAAGCCCTCAATAGCAATCCTGCAACTTCGGAAAAGAAACAGGAAGGCTCAAGAATGCCCACCAGGGACGGTTTCACCCTGAGGCAGCAATGCAGCCAGATCAGGTTGAAATCAGGCTGAGGCTGAGGCGCCCCATGCAGAACAACCAACCGCATCTTGGCTCCGGTCTCCCCGCTTCATCTCGAACATCTCATTTTCCACTTACCGACCGAGGCCTGTTGGGAGAACCGCGGCCAAGATGTCAGGTCTGGAGCCTGTAGCTGCCTTAGCGCTGGCCTGTAACATCCTCCAGATCGTCGAGACGGGCTACAAGACGGTAGACCTATGCAGGCGCATTTACGACACTGGCCAGGCTGACCCAGCTGTCGAAGAGTACAGCACTCGCCTTCTCGACGTCTCTGAAGGCCTCTCGAACCAACTGAAAAGGGTTTCAGGGCCTCTGTCGCAGGATGACCTGCTACTTCGTGACTTGGCCGAGAAGACAGCTGCTCTCGCGACAGAGCTGGTACAACATACTGCATCCCTCTCGGCTCGGGCGAAGTCTATTAGATCAACCCTCCAACTGGCTTTTAAAAGCACTTTCAAAAAGCATGACTTGAAACGCTTGGAAAAGAGCCTGAGAGACACGCAATCGACGATGGAAACCCAGCTGCTGGTGGGACTGCGGCATCGTCTGGATGCAAACCTCCTCCAACAGGACGCAATGGATCTCAACTTGAAGCACTTCATGCGACAGCTATCAGCTGGGCAGACTCATCTCTCCAGTCTAATCGTGAAGGAGGCTCAAGATTTGAATCAACAACTATCTTTAGACATCAAGGGCTCTGCGACGTCGACAAAGGCACACGTCACCGCCGAAGCTTCCCGCAACGAGCACTCCATCAAGAACCGCGTGTCCAAGGCTGTTGACGGCATGCAGGGTAGCCTTGACAGGAGCGCCCAGGACGAGAGGGAGTCAGCTGCCCAAGAGCGGGCTTATGACACTCTGCTTAAAAGTTTCAAGTTTCCGGACATGGCGGCCCGAAGGAACCAGGTTCCTCACACTTTCTCAGAAACATTCGAGTGGATCTTTGATCCGACGCTAGGCGTTAAAGAAGAGGGCTCTGATCCTTCCCAAGGCCGAGGTACCGACTCCCCAGGGGACCTAGACTCATTGCAACCCGACCGGAGTCAGACACCAGCCTCTTCCGGCCCAGACTCGTCACGGCAAACCAGCTGGGACAGCTTCGTCGATTGGCTCCAGTCCCCCGAGCCCATCTACTTGATCAGCGGAAAGCCAACATCGGGAAAAAGCACCTTGATGAAGTTCATCTCGTCTCATCAGCGCACGGCAGACCTGCTCCAACAGTGGCATCCCAATACCCGCATGCTCTCTCACTTCTTTTGGAGGCCAGGAACCGAGCTGCAGCAGAGTATCAAAGGTCTACTATGCTCGCTGCTGTACCAGCTTCTACTTTGGGACAAGCCTTTTGCATTGGGTCTTCTGAAGGGACGGCATGGCTTATCACTCAAGGAATCACCGTCTGACTGGGATACAACGGATCTCCGGGATCTGCTGCTCGACTACCTGCACCAAACTGAAACGTCGTTTTGTTTGTTCATTGATGGGCTTGACGAAGTCTGGCCTGATGATGGCGTCCACAACCTCGTCGACCTATTGGACACCTTTCTGCGGCAAGGCGAGAATGTGAAACTGTGCGTCTCAAGCCGCAGAGAGCATGCCCTGGAGAGCCGTCTTCAGCGTTATCCTCAGCTGAGGATACACGAGCTAATAAGACGTGACCTTGAGAAGTACGCCACGCATGTCCTCCGTGCAGCATCTACCCGCTCGATTCGCCACATTGAGATTGAGAAATTGATCAAAGATATCGTATTCAAAGCCCAGGGGGTCTTCTTGTGGGTGGTTTTTGTCACCAAGTCACTATCCACAGGGATTGAGAATGGCGATTCCCTCCCAGAGCTGACACGACGCCTCGACTTGATGCCTCGGAGCCTGGAGAACCTCTACCGGGACATGTGGCTACGCTTGAATGAAGACCACGAGATCTATCGCAGGTCTTCTTCACTGGTGTTTAGTCTCTTGATGCTCGCAAAAGACACATTCTTAAACCTAGGTGGATATCCTATTGGCCTCGTTACGCTCATGGCCGCGATGGATGACGCCGTTCTGAAACACGATCCGACCGGTCACTTCCTTTACAACGATGAGTTGCTTGTGGACAAGTGCCGCATGACAATCTCGGCGGTACGAATTAGGTGTGCTGGCCTGTTGGAGGTATATGACACCTCAAAGTGGAAAAGGTCGGACTTGTCGATTCTCTGGGATCGACAACTGGACTCGACAAACCTGACTGGGCTTGACTGCCTAAACCTCTCGGTCCTATTCATCCATCGATCTGCCCAAGACTTTCTGACAGACACGGAGTACGGCCTGTCTATCTGGAAGGGCTTTGGAATGAGCTTTGACGAGGTATTTTCAAGGCTTTACAACGCGTGTTTTGTCTCCCGGAATATTGCAAAAGACCGTGATTTGACGGCAATCAAAGCGTCTGCGTATACTTTCCTGAGGACTCTTGCATACCATAGAGCGAAACTCTCCCCGCAAGTGTTGAGACGCTGCTTGGAAATGGTGGCGATGTCGCTCGAAAATGGCGACTTGGTTGTAAAAGACCAGAGTTGTGAAGATACTGAATCTCTGAGTCAGCTTTGCTCGATTTCAGTCGCACAATTGAGCATGTTGCAGAATGCTTCTATCTATGGGTTCTATGACTACGTGTCGGAACAGCTCAGTATGGCAGAAATGTTCCGCCCAGAGATCTTGGATTTTCTTCTAAGCAAATGCTGCTATTCAAATTGGGTGCCTTTTTCAGATAAACTGCCACAGTCGCAAATAGTCGATTGTTATCGCCTGATGCGTCTCTTTTTGTCTGGAATCACTATAGGGCCATTGATCGACAACGAAAAAGACTCTCGATTCGACGTGGCAGGGCATCTGTTTCATCTCGCCATGTCTGTTCGATCGTTTTGTGGAACGGACTACTCTACTCCCGGCTTTGAAGAGCTGCTTCACACATTCCAAGCGTTTAGGGCAACCGGGGTATGCCTCGATCGGATGGCCCCAATCTTGTTATGGTGGGGCCCCGGAGCGATAGCCCGAATGGAAGTCATGCCTCACGTCTTGAAAAACACGGGTGTCAACTACGAGCGCCTTACTGTGGAAATTCCCATCTCTGCTCTCGTCGAGGAGATTGAAACCGCAATATTGGCGTGGGTGCTTGGTACACCGAAGACATTGGGAGATATTGCAGTGCGACGCATGAGGCTCTCAGCACACTATTTCATTGAAAGGGGCAAGAAGAAACAGGTAGTCCTCGACTTGGGAGGAGATGAAGGACTGTTTTTCAAGGCAGTGGGGGTTATCCTGTTTGATGATTTGAAGGGTTGTTCAGCTGAAGAGTTTAGGGAAGCGTGTGAGACTATAATCAAGTGGCCGAAGAAAGTTTTGGGTGAAGAAACAGCATAGCTGCAGCGGTTGACGTCGGGATTGTTGTGTAATGTGGAGTTGGACTTGATGCTTCTATTTTGTGGCAATAATTGTGGCATTATTTTGTGGTTTTTATTGCATTGGCCTGATGTATCCTTTGAGGGCATGAGAGGGCTAGAAGAATCCGACAATTTAGACGGTTGATGATTTCTTCTCACTAGGAATCAGTGTTAAACTGCGCAATTAGGTTGCTCAATTTCTAAACAGTAATAATACTATGCGTTTCTATGTAGTTAAAAAGTCTATCAACAGCCCTGACTTGACTGATTAAATAAACCTTGTTCGATATGTTGAATATCGCAACTCCCAGGAGATGCACTCCAACCTCACCACCAAATAGAATGAGGAATGTCATGACTATATCACATATTTTCTCACGCTGACCCACGTTCTAGGGGTCTCTAGCTTCGCCATCACCACACTGTCCTACTCCTCATCGCCCTTCCCCTTGGCGGCCTCCGCTTTTGCGGCCTCCGCTTGGACATGTTCGAGAGCAGACATGTTTGGCTTGCAGACAGTTCCCACCTCGGGAAGCTTGCCATCTTCAAAGTACTCTTGCACAGCCTTGTTCGTGCAGTTGGATGGGTGGGTAGTGAAGCCATGCTATATTGCCCGTTAGCCAAAAAGACCACTATTTCTCACAAGATGGATGTGCTTACGCCAGCGCCCTCGTGCGTTATGACTCGGCTATCCCTGAAACGAGCGGAAGCTTCCCAAGCCTGGCTAATAGGAGTAACGGGATCGTAGATGCCGTTGACGAACAGAATCGGGAAGCTGGTCCTCACGTTCCGAAGGGCATTCGCATCAACCTTTTCCGCAGCAGAGAACCTCCACCGAGAGCAAGTCAACCGCGCAAGCAGCAAAGCGTCCGCAAACGAGCCCTGTGCAAGATGAGCCTGCGTGATGGAGTAGAGGTCCTCCGGATCGTCGACGCGGTAGGATGAGTCACCGCAGGAGATAGCGAGGTAGGCATCTGTGCCGAGGTTCCAGGGGCTTGACAGGTCCAGGCCTGGAGTACTGAGGGCCTCCTTCCAGTTGCGCTGGAGCGAATGATAGACGATCTGCAGAACGGTAGGGAAGTCTCTCGGGCTGTAGAGCTTCTCCATGATCTTGCTCTTGATTTCAACAACCATGCCGCTGCCCCCGAAGGCAGGGTCGGCGAGTTGGAAGCCCGCGTCGGCTGGGACCTCGGTCACGTTCTTCAGTTCCTCAAAGAGGGCTCCTAGAGCGCCCATTAGAGATTGAGGTGTCGTGTTGGCGCCAGTGTAGTTGGCCAGTTGGCAGAGCTCGGGTCCGGCGGCGATGCATTCGGAAAACAGGTTGAGGAGGGACTTTTCAGTGTCCTCGGTGCCTCCGATCCAGGAGTCGGTGAGGTAGTTGTCTGCGGCTAGAACAGCATCGAGCATCACGCGTCCTATTCGATCAGGGAACATGGCAGCGGCGACCTGTCCCAGGACTGTGCCGTACGAGGTGCCCCAGTAGTTTAGCTTGCCACCCTCATCTAGGGCGTCGACGATCGAGATCATATCTCTGGCGACAAATGCTGTACCAACATAGCGGCCGTAATCTTTCTGATTCTCGTAGCAGCCGTCAGCCATCGCGGTGGCATTCTTCCATAGCTCCGTCTTGACGTAGTCCCACACATCTCCCTGGGGCAGAGAGTTGTACTTTCGGCGATGGAGGTTGCTGGAATCTGTCTTGTTGTTGCAGACGAACGGAATGGTTCGCCCAGTGCCGCTTTCGTAATGTTAGTTCGCCTGAAAAGAGAGGTCACAACTTGCCGAACCTACCGTGGATCAAATCCAATAACATTGTAATGTCCTCCAAGAACACTGATCACGACTTAGCAAATACTGCAACGATAGTACCCGGGAGACCTACTCGCGAAGTTCCTGACCACCCAACGCCACGGTATCAACTCCAGACCCGCCCGGTCCACCGGGGTTATACAAGACACTGCCCTTGACGGGCTTCTTGGTGGCCTTGATCCTCGACAATTGGAGATCGATTGTCTCGCCGCTGCTCAAACTCGTGTAATCCAACGGAACCTCGAGCTTCGTGCAGTCAACCGGCCAGGTGATGTGGTCCTTGTACGCTTGGGGAAACTCGTCGCAAGGGCCCCAGTTGAGCTTCGCGGTTCCCCCGGACTGGTTCAGTGACGCCGCGACGTTCTTTGGCAGGGTCAAGGCGTTGGTGAGGCCCACAAGGGGGCTGAGGAACAGGTGTTGCGACCGCATAATGAATCAAGTAATGTCTAATAGATGTTGAGTAGCTTGCAGAACCATCATTCCTCCCATCGAGAATCGTGAGTCTTTATAGATAGCTTCGACCGGATGTCGGGTCTCCAGCCTTGCACAGCCCAGCTACAAGGCTCCCTCTGCTGACTGCTTGCAGTGAAACACGGATGAGCCAAGAAACCAGTGGGCTAATCTAACAGTAGCGAGGCACTGCTGTAAACACCATCGGGCCAATACCCAAGAAAACGCCTGCATATTGCTGGTCGTGCCAGCGGGTGCGTTGGCGCCCTTGGCTCCTTCGCTGTGGGGAGCTGAGCCGCCAGTCATACCATGCAGCGGATAATGGCCCTCAATTAGGCAACCCTGCTTACGGCCACGCATGGATCTTGGGACAGCGGTCATCATTTAATTGGAATAAGCTTGACCGGGCATGACGCGGACTGTGCACGTGCATGTCGGCTTACTGGCTCGATTCTTGATACTTGTTTGGACATCCGGTGCTCCATTGAAATCGCCCCAAGGCAACCCATCACCCACGGGCCAAAGTGCAAACACAATGGCTGTGCTCTCCCTTGCTTCTTGGCTACATGCAAGAAAGAGGGGGAGGTACTACAACAGTGGCCCGAGGATGTTGAGAACTTGGAACTGCTTTGGCTGTGGAGTGCCTGCGGACTGCCCGAGGAATGCCTACGGAATGCCTACGGGGCTGGAGTTACCCCAGAGATGCTGCCAACAAACGAGATTCGAGGGAAGAAGCCACCGACTTGGCAGGGTGGCTTCGGCTCGTTGAGGTTACACTTACTTGCTGCACCAAGGTAGTGCTTGGCGGCAGATTACTTAGCCACCACAAGCGGCGGTTACTGTACCAATGAATTAGCCGGCCGATCGGTAGACGAATTTCAGTGGGTTTCTATTTATGGTTGCAGTGTGTCGGCTTATGCTCATCGGGTCGCGAAATGCTACTAGTTACGGATTTGAAAGGTTAGTAAGTTGAATGCTGGGCTTCGATATATAATAGTTCACCTGGGGGACCTCTTTCCGATCCGCGCAGTGCCTCTTTGCATATTAGTACTACAGATATCTAGATCAAGAGTGATCTCTGAGAGAGCGCAGGCTACCTGTGGGCCTCTTCAATGGATCTTTGGTATTTCTTCTGTGTTACATTACCAGGGTTGTCGTATGCCGTATGCGCCGCAGCCCTACGCCTCAACACCTCCACTTCATCGCGCAGGGGTCCAGTTATCGGTGTACGTTTACGGAGCCCTGCATACAAGCGCTGAATTATGTTTATGTTGGTTCGGGCTGGCATTCGTCGTGAGGTTCTTCATTATACGGAAAACGAGGACATGATCGACGGAGTGAGCTATCATGTTTTAAATCGGCTTACGAATACTTCCAGTCTCTCTGCGGGGTAGTTAAGTAATATTGCAGAGGATGACGTCCATCCACCGTGAGTAAGTAAGTAAGTAAGTAAGTATATTTTCCGTCCGGGCAGGTCCCCTATTGGGGCATAGGACATGCTGGGCTAGAGGGTCTATCTACAGGCTTAACTAGATACAGGAAGGCAGGGGAAAGTATTGAGTTATTGGCTATGGGAGATTAGACTCTCTACTTTCCGCTCCCTTCCTTATAAAATATAAACAAACTTCTATCTAGCATAGCATCGGCTCTAAGGCGCATCTATTAGGCCTATTGCCTGTTAGCGGGATATTTAGGCGCGGCTCTAGAGCCGCCATATTAATCGGTCTTTATAAGGGGACCGGGGAAAGACCTTAGGCGCGGGCTGTATATAGCGGCCTCGAAAGGGGACCTAGCTAATGGAATAGTATTATAGTATTATTTTATTACCTAAGCCTAAGTAAGAAAGAAAAGAGTAGAAAGAGAATAGGGTATATTAGTATATGCTAAGAGAGATTATTACTTAGTAGCGAGGATAGGTCCTTTTAAAGAAGGCGCTCGTTCTTAATAGTTTAATAAACTTATTGAATTCTTTACTTACTATAAGGTTAATTACCTCGGTCGGTAAGGGTATAAGCCTTATTTAATGCCGCGGTAGTACCTTCCTATAGTAAAAGATATAGTCCGGTGCCTTATGTCGGCTATATAAGTAATCGAGCCGCGTATTATAATAGTTAAATCTTTTATAGTATGCGGCGAAGTCCCTATAGTAGGATCTCGCTATGAGTAGATAGTAAAGAGCTGGCCGGGAGAGTAAGAGCTTAGGCGGATAGCTACTAGTCGCCTTGAGATTTAATCTCTTATATTATTTAGGAATAGAAGCTTTCTACTAGGCTTGAAACGCGGCTTTTAGCTTTTACCTCGCGGTCTTCTATAAGTATGCTAGCGTTAGTTAGGAATTTAGAGGCTCGGGCTAAGAACTAGCTGCCTTAGCTAGCTTATTAGCCTCTTTATTGCCCGGGATATTAATATAACTAGGTATCTAGCGCACTTGTACGGCGCCGTGTATTGCAATAAGCGCCTGGAATTTAAGGAAGACTTCTTAAGAAGAATCAGAGGGTATCCCTCGCAGGTAGGTAGTAGCTATGAGATTATTAAGGTAGACTATAATATCTTATATCGCTGAGTTAGGGTAGCCTAGCGCGGCTTATAAGCCCCTTAGGGCTCCTATTGCTTTAGCGTCGAAGACTTTAGCTAGGCCTAGGCGGCTAAAGCTATTTAAAATAGACTAATCGCCTTAGCGGATAGCAAACCCGAAGCTAGCGGCTCCCTCTTTCAATAAGGAACTATTTAAGTATATGATTAAGGTATATTAAGGCACTATACTTAGCTATTAGTAAAAAGCTATTATTAATTCCTCCTTTGATGCTATTTATAGCGGCGTCGCTAGGTCGCTATTGAAGTATTATTAGATAAGAAGTAGTTATATATGCGTAATAAGGAGTTTATCTACTTATTAGAGCCGAGTCTTAAAAGAGTTCTGCGGCGTTTAATACTTCTGCTTAATAGCTCTATAGATAGCTAGTAGTATTAATAGGGCGGTATACCTAACGAGAGGGTAAGCTTTATCTAGGGATTTAAGGCGGGCAGCGAATTAAATGCGCCGGGCTTTAAGTAGCTATAAGACCGGTAGTATTTTACTCTCGCGATAAAGGATTAGGATAGGTATTATTCTCTAAACCGGTAAGATAGCCTGTATAGATTGCTTTAGGACTTAACTTATTCTCTATATAAGATATCGCGTCTAGGTTATTACTTTTTTAGATAGCTTATTTTACTAGGGCCGGGTTTCGCCTGAGTATTATATTTCTATACTATAGAGTAAGATTAGTTCTATATATACTCTAATAGCTCTCTAAATAGCCCCAGGGAGTAGATTA